>JAGMWU010000020.1:3360662-3491067 GCA_018697195.1 Certhia americana | reverse complement strand
GGTGGGATGCAGATCTTTGTGAAGACCCTGACTGGCAAGACCATCACTCTGGAAGTCGAGCCCAGTGACACCATTGAGAACGTGAAGGCCAAGATCCAGGATAAGGAAGGCATCCCTCCTGACCAGCAGAGGCTGATCTTTGCTGGCAAACAGCTGGAAGATGGGCGCACCCTGTCCGACTACAACATCCAGAAGGAATCCACCCTGCACCTGGTGCTGCGCCTCAGGGGTGGCTGTTAAGTTCTTGTGCATCTTGCTTGACACCCGGGTTGCCAGTGGCACTTGTGTTTGCACTGTAGTTCTTCAATGTCTTAATATTAAGTTAATGCAAGGTTAATGCAAGCTTGAGTAACTGCTGAACAACTGTCTGTTGAAATGCTAATAAAGTTTTCTGTTGCACATTACACCCTGTAGTCTGTCTCAGTTCAAGCAGGTGAAACTGGTGTATTAAGTGAAATGCTTTGGCTTCTTACCATGGCAGTTTAAGCCTCTTTGCATGTATGATGAGGACCAACATTGTGGTTAAAATGGATCTGGATTAAAATCTTAATGAAGTGCTAATAATACCATGTTGTATTTTTCTTCCTAGATTTTAGCAGCACTCTGCTTCCAGGCGGGGTGAAGACCCTACAAAGGGGATGTGGTGGTCATTGCATGGGGTGGGTTTTGCTTCAAGTTACGGATTTGCAGAGTGTTTAAATTGTCCCTGCCGGGTGTGAGGGGTTCCAAGGCACTCTGTGGGTTGGGGGTGGTTTTTTGGCACATGGCTTGGGGGGGGACTGGTTGCAGGGGGAAGGTGAAATCTGCAATGGCAGGAGGTGAGTGAGCAGTGTTGGACCGCCAGGTTTGGTAAATCCTTCATAATCACCATTGCCAAGAAGGGAGTTCCCAATAAAGCCTGGGTTAGCTGGGTTTGGGTGGTTCTTTATGGGCTGGGTTAAGGAAACTCACACAAGTGGGGCTGGGTTAGTTCAGCTGCAGTGGTGGGTGTTGAGAAGGGGGTCAAATATCCACGTGCCCTTCCTCAGAACCTTCCCGGGTTGTGGGGGTGGCTGTCACTGTCCCCACCTGTTGCATTCTGGCAGCTGCTGGCCTTGTCCTGCGGCTGCTGTCCCCATCTGAGTGCACACAGCCTGTGCTGCTGCACTGCACTCCTCCCTCAAAACCTGTGGGAGGCACCACCTCGGTCACTTCTGTCTCCTCTGGAGTGCTGCTGAGGAAGTCTTTGGAATTTCGTCACGGAGCATCTGTGGTAAGTGCTTAACGGGAAATCAAGCCCCAAAGTTGCTGTTCCCATAGAGAACTGCACAGCTCACTGTGGGTTTGAGGGTTATCTCCATAGTTCAAGCTTATTTTTCTTTTTAGGAGCTGGGCTGGCTTTTCCATCTGCTGAGCTAGCAGAAATACAAAGCTCTATAAACACTCGCTGTCTCTGCCACAAGAGACTTCCCTTAGTTTGAGGGTTTCCTGCTGTTTTGATTTTATGCTTTTTGGAGTTTAACCACCTGGCAGGGTGCCCTGGGAGGCTGTGCAGGAACTTCCCTGGGAGGGACTGAAAGGCCACGGACAAGAACTGTGGAAAAGTTCTGGGCAAGCACCTGGGGGTGGCCCTGGATGGGCAGGGTGACCTCCAAATGTCCCTTGCAGCCACAACCATTCCCTGCCTCTCTGGGCTGGGTTTCTTTAGCCCTCTCTGTGTTCAGCCCTGAGCAGTTCAGTCCCACAGGAGATTAAGGCACTGAAAATTTGGTATTTCTGACCTTTCTGCTGGGGTTTGGATGCCCTGCAGGGACAGGGACCCCAGGGAGGTGACAGGAGGGATCTGCACAAAAACTCTGTTTTTTTTGGCCTGAGCCACGCTGGTGTTGAAGTGTGGCCTCCTTTGGTACCTGGGGTATTCAGCTGTGGGTGCTCCAGGAAATGACTGCAAGGATTTTGTCATTAATAAGAAAAAAAAAAAAATATCCTTGCAATTTAAGTAAATTATGTGAATTAGGGAAATGTATATGAATCACAAGGAAATGTGAATTTGTATGACGTGCAGTGGTTACACTGAAGTTATTAGCATAAAACAAGGTATCAGGCCATACAAATGATTGGTGCTGTTAAAATACACTTTTTTTAATTCCTACAATGTGTTGGTACCTCAAAAGTCTTCGTACAGACATCTATTCATAACTAAGTATTCAATATGTTTTATCCAGAATCTCTATATGCTGTTAGAATAATCTTAATGCTTCCAATATTTACCACAGATTCTGGTAATATCTTTTAATCCTACTGTAATCTGAATTTTGTGGCTGACCTTTGAATTTTTTTCCTTACTGCTTCAGTTAATTTCTAGTCTGCTCTCCCTTAAAAAAAAAAATCAAACAAAACCACAAACAAAAAGAAAAAACAGCCAAGATTTTGGGGTTTTGTCTTCTCTGCTTTAAAAAAATTACTTATACCTATAAAAAGAGAAATTACATAACCTGTTACACTGGGTTTGGATACATTTGGGGTTTTCTCCCTTGGCAACAGCCCCACAACGTAATCCCATAGGGAAAGTGAGGGTTAAAGCAGATAAACATTGGGAATAAATCCCTCGGTGTCTCTGCAGCCTTGTCCACAGCAACCAAGGGTGGGTTTTAAGATCTCTCTCTGCCCAATTTGGCTGTTTCCAAAGCAGCAGGAATTCCAGCTGCCTCCGTGGCCGCAGGATGTCACTGTTCCCCCACAAATGTTTTTTTTTTTTTCCATCTGGATCTCCTATTTTGCTGCTCTTTGATTGTCAGCAGAGCATTCCTACAGGCTGTGATCCTACAGAAAGGCATACATCAAGTAGAAAGATACTTCCATTTTAGGAATAAGAGAGCTGGATGGTTCCCTCAAAGAAGAGAAGGATATAGATTGGAGCCTTTAAATGTTATGATGTGGAATTGCAGTTCCAGAAATACTGTTGTGTAGATTAATTGAGTTCCCTGGGCTATCAGACAAGGGATTATATTTAAGAATATTTATGTTTCAGATTGGGCACTGGCTGGTGTCTCTAGAGGTACTGATTTCCATCTGTAACTAAGAATTGAAGCAACTCAAATTCATCACTTCAGTGTGGCTTTTACATAACAGTTACATGAAAAAAAAAAAAAAAAAAAAAAAAAACCAAAATAAACACATGATATTTTCCCAAGTGTAAAAACACACCTTTAAAAGAAACTATTTTTTCTTTTGCTGGCCCACCTGTTGTATTTGAGAGAATTTTAATTCTCCACCCTTGCACATTGTTATTACAGGTTTTCCTCCTCCTGTGAAGATGATTTTGAGTTGCTTGAGTGGCCACAGATCAATCCTGTAACGAAATTACAAGTAACTTTGAACTTCTTACAGACTGCTGAAAACATGGTATCAATCTTAAGAGTATTATGTCAGTATTTGGTAAAAATGCAAACTTAGGTGAACACAAAATTTATATTTCAAGAAATATTCTTGTTTGCATCTTTTCCAAACACCATCATCCTCATGCTTCCTTTTGCTTAAGCAGGTTCCAGTCATTGCTTTTTCTGCTGTGAATTGCTCATCTATAATTATAATAATGAATATATTTTATAATATTATTGAATGAAAAACACTTGACTTGAAATTTCACTTGGCAGTTTGACTTCTCTCTTCCCAGATTTCCACAGGATGTGCCTCTCCTGTCAAGAGAAACTCAGACATGTTTCATGAGTAAAATGAGCAACTGGGGAGATTCCTTCACGTTCTTCCACCTAAAAGCCTCAAAAAGCAAGAGGAAAATTCAGGCTGACAGGCAGGTGAAATTAAATTTCTGCTTTTCTTCTCCCTGCTCTGTGTTTCTGTGTTCCCTGTGGCTCAGTTTGGCTCTGGTGACCTCTCAGCTGGCAGTGGCTCCTTTCCCAGCAAACTGCACATTCCCCTCCCTGTGTGCAGGCTATTAAAAGCAGATGTGCAGGGAGAGCTCTGTTATGATGCACTCCTCAGGGCTGATTTCATTCCTTGGCTGGAGTGGTGGGATGCCTCCCAGGAAAGCTGGAGAAGAAGCCCAAGAGGATTTAGAACCAAAAATTTTGAGCTGAACTCCTGGGCCTGAAGCTCTGTTGATATCACAGTAAATGAAGTGTAAGACAGCTAAAGCAAGCTAGATCAGTGCAAGGCTGGAACGAGGGAGGGATCAGAGAGATTAAATCTCATCTTGCATTTATCTCTTCTTTATAGGCTGGTCTGTGGGTCTTAATAAATCATTAAGAAACCCTCATGGAAACAAAAAGCAGCTTTGCTTTATTCCCTGGACAGGCTTCATTTTGAAACACAGGATATACAAGCTTGGAATCCCCTGCAAAACCAGGAGGGGGGAAAAGGCACAGTGCCATTTAATTGGTGTATTTATAGGGAGATCATCTCAGCCTGCATCTGACTCCAAGCTGAAGCCATCTGGGAATGTTTCTGAAGGTGAGGACCGCATTCCAAGGAAGCCTCACAGCATCCTGCAGTCCTGTGGGATCAGCATTGCTCCAGGCTCTCCTTTGGCTCTGGGGTAGGTTTGGAAGAAGGAAGCCACAGCCAGAGCTCAGAGTGTTGTCCTCTGACACCCTTTCTCCGTGTTTTTGGCTCAGTGGTTCACCTCACGCCTGGGATTGCTCCTAGAATGTGCCCCTGCTCTCAAGGTGTTGACTGGAAGGGCTCATTACCATTTTGTGCATTAGTAAGATTTCCCAGCTGAGCTCTGGATCACATCAATGGCTTTGTAAAGCATCAGGAGTTCAGTGGGAACCCCTGGAGCAGCATTCCCTGGGGAAAGGCTGCTGAGGCAGTGGGTGCTGGCTGTCACCCTGCACTGCTGCTGCAGGGATGATCCTGCTGCCTCCTTGGGCCTTCAGGAGAGGGAGAGGAAGAGCTGAAACACTTGGTGGGGCTGATGTCCTTTGTTTTCTGAGGGGAAAGTGAGGCAGTTCTGGGGTGTGTGTGTCCAAGGACAGTCAGCTGTGGGGTGGTGGGGGGGGCATCCCTGCTCCCAGGAGAAGCCTTTCCCAGATTTGGGGCTCCTTTGGAGAAAACACAGACTCTGGAGCAGATGAAGGAACTGGTGGCCTGAGGGTTTGGGAGCTGGGGCTGCTCTGTGCAGTGAGGAGCAGCTGAGCCTGCACTTTGTGGGGTCCCTTTGTTTGCTCATAAGATTTGTGCAGACCTGGCTTCCCACACCAAGTTTGGCCTCAGCTGTTTCCAGGCACTTCTCCTTGTCCTGGGTCTGGCTGGGGGAGCCTTGGGACAGCCCCGGGGGGCTGGGGGTGGGAGGCACAAGGCTCTGCCTCCCCGTGTGCAGGCAGGGGTTAAGCATTCTGAATTTGCAATAGGCAGCCAGCTTTCCCATATAAGAGCACTGCAATCATTGGCTCTCCCCTTTACTGAGAAATCGAGCCAGTCATTTCCTGTGCGAGCCCTCCTTCACTTTGCAAAAAGCCACACAGTTGGGTGAATCACGGGGATCTGGGGTTGTTCCTTCTCACAAGGCAGCTTGGATTCCCTCATGGACCACCGGCAGCCAGGAGTTCCACACTGTGCCATTGACAGGCTGCTGAAATGAACAGGAGCATCTCTGCATGGCTTCTCACCCATGGATGGAAATCATTTGGGGTCTGCCTTCATGCCAATTAACACTTCTTGGTGCTTGACTTGGTTTCTGCTGGGAGGTTGTTTCCCCTCTGAAGGATCCGTTGGGGTTCCTCGTCAGATCAGTTCTTGGGTGGAGCTTGCAGCAACTTCTGGTAAGTGCTGTGCTCTTCTGACAGCAGGGCTGGGTGCTGTGCTGCTGGTCAGGGCTCAGGGAGAAAGAACTCAGCTCCTGAGAAGTGCAAGTTGAGCTGGCAAGCAGGGAGTGCTCCCTGGACACACCAGAGGGTCCTTTTTTATAGGACCCTTTTGCTCTTGCTTTTAACCCAGACGCTCTGTCTGTGCAAGACTGGCAATAAAAAAACTGCCTTGAGCGCTGTGGAGAGATGGAAACTGCAACTGAGAAATGATTTTGGGGAGAGGAAGACAGAAAAGCACAAGCAAACTGTTGTGGAAGTGCAAATATCCTTCTAAAGGATTCAGCCAATGTACCAGTAAGTGCTTTGGGGAGGGAAGCAAGTCTGAAATGGGATTAAAGGGTGTGTGCAGAGGAATGTTTGTCACTAGAGCGCAGACTAAACCGAGTGCCTGAATTATCATAACGGTTTGTCTCAAAATCAGCCCTTGGACTTCTGGTTGTGAGCTGCATAAAAATGTTCTGTGGCCGTTTTCTGCTGAGACCTGTGTTTTTTTCACACCCTAACCTAAGCCAAAATGCTTATGCTGTGTCCATTTCCCTCTTTGCTGGTGCAGGCTATGGAGTCTGGCTGTAGCAAGGGAGATTTCTCTTCAGAGGAAACCTGTTAACCGTTTGGAGGGAGTGCATGGGAATGAGAAGGAGCTGTTAACCAGAGCTCTGCTGCAGGTTGGTGACTCTGGATATTTGATTGCTGCCTCACAAACCGTGTGAATCCACGCTGGCTTTGCCTTGGGTGTGGTCTGGGATGTACCCAGATATGAAGAGACATCTCCGAAGAGTCAAAACAGAGTTCAGGATGCATCAGATGAGAGGAGGGGGCTGGTTGGGAGCTGTGCTGGTGCTCTGTGGGCAGCAGGTCTGGTGGAGCTGTGCTCTGTGCAGGCTCCCAGGGATGTCAGTGTCTGCAGGGCAGGGGCAGTGTGCTTGCTTTGGAGCTGGCAGCTCAAATTCTGTGCTCACATGGACAGCCAGCAGCTCCAAATACTGGGGAGATCCCACTCATTTTGCCCCAGGATGAGATGTCAGAACACAATTTGGGGGGAACACAGTTCGTGCAGGTGTTTTTCCTGTCTGAACAGCCTAAAGCTTCCCAGCAGGGACTGTGAGCAAACTTATCACTGTTCCAGAGAAGGGCCTCAGTGAACCTTTATCTTTTTGGCCACTTGATGACCAGCCTGTGCCTGTGCTGGTTGCACTGAGGCAAGAACAACGATCACAGACTCCTAAAGAGACACTTTCCTTGCCTTTTATGTCAGGAGCCTGTGCTGCTGCCAACAGGTGAGGTCATCTCACACAGGGGGTTCAGATGTGCTGCAGAAAACTTGCCTGTGCTTCAGGAACTGCTCCTAAACTTCTCCTTTACTGGAACCCCCTTTAGAACCCTGATCCTTTATTCAAATACTGTGCAGAGTTTTATCAAATCTCCCTCTCAAGGATCCTGGGATCAACCTGGGAACTTTTCTTTGTGTTGCACCAAACGCCTTTGGGGTTTGTGAAGAAATTGTGTTAATTCTCCCCATCCCTTGCAGGTTTAGTGCCCCAACAGGGAACAGTTTTGTAGATCTGCAGGACCATCTCTCCTGGCAATGGATAAGTTCACAAACGGGCAGCCAGGCCCAGCTCAGAGGAACAGGTTCATAGGATTGCTAGAAACAGATGACAGCATCCAGGAAGATAAACCTGCCCCGAGTAAAAAGGAAGAAAGGTCAGGACATGGAAGGAAAGGAGAACCACAACCTTTGGAGACACCTTATCAGAAGGAGAGCAGTGACTTTGCCCCTAAAATCAAGATTAATCTGAATTATCGGCCAGGCCTCGTCAGCAAGTGAGTAACTTTGGGTGTTTGGCCAATTTGGGTTTGGATCCAGCTGATCCACACTGATCCTGGCTGGTAGGAGCCTGTGGATTTCCCCAAGTCTACACTAAAAGTGGCAATGTATTAATATTACAGGCACGTGGTGGGAGGTCATTAAAAGCTGCAAGGGGATGTGTTAGGGCTGTGCTGCTCTGGAAGGTGCCCACGTGTGTGCTGGGTGTGTTTTAGGGCTGAGCTGAGCCCAGGCAGCCACGGTGGGTGTCAGAGCAGGCTCACAGAGAGCCCTGCACAGCTGAGAACCAGCCTGAGAGAGCTCCCACCACTGACTCTGGTCCTGCAGCTGTCCTGGGCTCCTCTCTCTGCTCTGGGTGCCTGCCAGGGCTGCACATCAGGCTGGAGCTGGGAACGGCTCCAACTGATGGAAAGAGCAGCCACTTAGGAGAATTCTGGGAAATAACTGTCTCTATTTTTCCCTTGACTCAAAAATAAAACACTTGAGTGTTTTTTGGTTTTTTTTTTTTTTCCCAACAAACTTTCCTCTGTTTCCCTCCTTCCTTCCACTGTCCCACTAGAACTCGTGCTAAGCTCTTGTCCCTGCTCTCTAGAACTTCCACTCTCCAGAATTCCACTCTCCAAAACTTCCTAACTCTCTGCATTTGTCCCGCAGCCAGAAGGACCCGAATCGATTTGACAGGGACCGGCTGTTCAGCGCCGTGGTCAGGGGCAGCCCCGAGGCACTGGATGGTTTGCTGGAGTATTTAAGGAGGAACTCCAAATTCCTCACCAATTCTGAATACACAGGTAGATTCCTGCTCCTGGAATTGTTTGTTATTCACAGGGTTAGCAGAGGGGAGCAGGGGAACATGCTAATGGTTCTTTGCTTTCTCCAGCCCTGTCTTCTTTATTTTCTTTGTATTCACCTGAAGTTGGAGAGTGCCATTAATTAAATATATCCTATGGCCTTAGGATATAAATATATCCTATATATATATACTTTTTGCCTTAGGACTGCTAAAAATACTGATAAAAACCTTTCAAATGAGGCTTATATTTAATCCAACAGAATTAAGTCCTGAATCAAGCACTACAGCTGTGTGCAAAGCACACCCACAACCCATTCAATCCTCTCTTCCTGCCAGATGCAAAGACTGGGAAGACCTGCTTAATGAAAGCCCTGCTGAACTTAAAAAATGGGAGGAATGACACAATCCCAGTCTTGCTGGAAATAGACCAAAAGATGCAGAACCCCAGGCCACTTGTCAATGTGTCCTGCTCTGACTGTTTCTACAGAGGTAAGGAAGGATTCTTGGGAGGTGAGCAGGAAAAAGGAGAAAGAGGGGAACTGGAGTTCCTGCAGCACTGCAGCCCCAAGGTTCTGGTGCAGTCACACAAAGCCCATTCACCTTTTATTCCTGATTCTGGTGCTGCATTTTGTTCAGCCTTGAGTTACACCCTCCTTGGTGTATAAAACAGAAATGATACATGCTTAATAACCCAAGAAATCAGATGATTTGCTTGGGAAAGTGTAAAAAGCACTTGTAATGGTGAAAAGGAAGTGGTCTGTCGCTGGTGAGTGAGTTCCTGGCTCTTTGCATCTCGGTGCCAGACAGGGGGAATTGCCTGCCCTGGTGTTGAATTTCTGATGGTTTTGAGGCTTGTTGGAAGCCCTCAGCTGCCAGCCAGCCCTGCCCAGCCCTGAGGCTGAACAGCAGCTGTCACCGGTGACATCCTGTCCTGTCCCCCCAGTGGCACACAGTGACAGGGTTTGCTCTGCCCTCAGGCCAGACTGCCCTGCACATTGCCATCGAGAAAAGGAGCCTTGAAATGGTGAAACTGCTGGTGGAGAATGGAGCTGATGTCCATGCCAGAGCCCACGGTGAATTCTTCAGGAAGAAGAAAGAAGGAGTTTACTTTTATTTTGGTGAGTCACTGTAGAACTTGTTCCTTTGGGGATTTTATTGCCAAACTGCATGTGATGCTACTAATTCTAGATGGGTTTGCCCCTCTGTTGCCATCTTCAGTGCCCTTTAATCAAACCCTTGATTTGTTTAAATGGCAGAATCCTTTCCTATCTGGGGTGCCCATTGAGCACTTCCATCATCTTTGGGTTTATGTGTTTAATCCTGTCTCAGTTGCTTCAGATAAAGACCAATACTTGGCTAGTTTGGATTTGAGAGATCAATTTGAGACATGGGGAAGTGTTTCAGCTGCCCTCAGGAAGAGAGTAATTGTTTATTGTAAAACCCTTTCAGAACCCAGAGACACTGAGGCAGAACCTGTTCTATGCTTCAGTGCTAAAACTCTGGATTAAGCATATGCTTCCAGGATTGCTTTTTTATCTTTTCTTTCATTCTCTTAAATCCCTTTTCTCTTAATTCTTTCATTCTGTTAACCCCTCCAAATGCTGTGTCCTGGTCTTTTCAGGTGAACTTCCCCTCTCCTTGGCTGCCTGTACCAACCAGCTCGATGTGGTGGATTATCTTTTAAACAACCCTCACCAGAAAGCCAGGCTGCAGGAGCAGGACACCCAGGGCAACACCGTCCTCCACGCCCTGGTGATGATTGCAGATGACACCGAGGAGAACACCAAGTTTGTGAGCACAACCTACGTGGAGATCCTGAAGGCGGGCGTGAAGCTGGACCCCACGTGCAAGCTGGAGGAGATTGTGAATTATGATGGGTTAAATCCCCTACAGCTGGCTGCCAAGACAGGCAAAGTGGAGGTAGGGACAGCCAGAGGGGCTGCTGAGGCACAGGGATGATGTGATTTGCACCCTTGGTGTCCTGATGCCTTCTAGAGGCTGACCTGGAACAGAGACTAGACAGAGCAAAAGGATAAAGAAGGGATTTATTAAAAGGCCTCACTGGGCACAACTGGGCTGCACCAGGTGAACCCAAAATGGGCACAAAATGGACAACTGGGTTCACACTTTAACAAGTTCTGGTCCATTAATATATTTGAGTTATTGTCCAATTATAGCTTCAGGTCATGAAGCTCCATCCTCCTTGGTTTTGTTCTCACTTCACCCTTGTTTCTTTTCTTGGGCCTGAAAGTTGTATCGGTTGTCCTTGGTCCCAAACTAGAGAAGGAATTGTTTTGTCTCTCTGCTCTGTGAAGAGAGCTTAGTAGCACTGAATATGAAACCTAAAACTACCCACCAAAACAGCACAGAGTCTGAAAAATATAAAAGCTGAAACTTAAGGCATCACCCAGGAGGGTTTGGGGTTCGAGCATCTTGCACCCAGCCCGTGGTGACTCTACTGGCAGGGGCAGTGCCACAGGTGAGCACAAAGGAGGGCACCTCCAAGCCACTCAGTGTGTCCTGCAGAGCCTGAGCTGGCTGCTGCTGCTGTCCCTGCCCTGAAACTGGTTCCACTCCTGGGGGAGCCACATGCAGTTGCTTGCCTGCTTTTAGCCAGATCCAGGTGTTTGATGAGGCACAAATCCAGGGGAGCTGCTTTGGGTACGCCATGTCCTTGTGCCCCTTCAGCCCAGGAACATTGTCCTGCTTGTGTCAGATCTTCAGGCACATCATCCAGAGGGAGATCAAGGACCCCGTGTACCGGCACCTGTCCCGCAAGTTCACCGAGTGGACCTACGGCCCCATCCATGTGTCCCTCTACGACCTGTCCTCCCTGGACAGCTTCGAGGAGAATTCTGTGCTGGAGATCCTGGCCTACAGCAGTGACACCCCGGTGAGGCTCTCACCACAGCTCAAACACAGCTTTTTTCTGTCCTTGTTTTACGGGGTCGCTGTACAATTAGCGCATTTCAAGGTAACGGGGGCTTTCAGGTGATAATTTCTCTAAAAAAAAGAAATGATTCATGGGAATGTTGGCAGATTTTGTTGTCCAGAGGCTTCTTGGCATGTCTCTGACCATCCATAATTTGAGAGAAATTTTGATCCTTTTGTTGTCTTATGCCTCGGTTTGTTCAGATACCTTGATGAAATTACTTCTCTGCAATATTTGTTATCTTTCACACTAAAAGACCTGATTGAACAAGCCCTTAACGACTCCCCAGTTAAAGCCAGGCAGCTCCAACCCTTAAAAAGACAATCCCATGGTGAATTCTCCTTCCTGTTGGCACACAGGTGCATTTTGGTTGCTTGTTTCCCCACAGAATCGGTACAAGATGGTGGTTTTGGAGCCACTGAACAAACTGCTTCAGCAAAAATGGGAAACGTTTGCTTCCAAGAGATTCTACTTCAGCTTTGTCTCCTACCTGTCATTCATGATCATCTTTACAGCCATTGCATACTATCAGCCCTTAAGGGTAAAGGTAAGTCCAGTGTTTTGGAAGGCCTGGATGGATAGAGCAGAGATTAAAAGTCGTGGGTGGTTGTCATCACTGCCTCTGCCTGTCTCCACTGCTTTGAGTGGTTTTGGTTTTGTCTTGCAGCCTTCCTTTCCAGTGGAGTTCACAGCTGGAGGCTTCCTGTGGGTCTCTGGACTGATCATTATCTTGTTAGGAGGCATTTATCTGATCTTTGCTCAGGTAGGGGGATCTCTTGTCTGATTTCCATTGTAAGACAGGGGAAAAAAAAGGAAGCTATCACTGCCATGGAGGAGGCAGCAGGATCTCAGGATGTGCAGGAGGGAATCCTGCTTTGAGACATTCTGTGTGATCTGGCAGTGACAGGGACAGCACAAGCCAGGTTGCTGGGCAAGGGGGATCACAGTTCCACAACAGCAAATAATTCTAAGAGACTTCTGTGATTTATGGCATTAAAATGCAGCCCTGGCATTTAATGCAGGCTATTAATAAAAGACATTGGGCTGAGCCATGATTCAGCCCTTGTTGATCCTTAACCTTTATAAATAAGGGCTTTTTTCATCTGGGAGAGATGAGATTGGGGATCTTGAAGATGAAAGGAGGGGAACATGGAACAGAGCTCTCCCCCAGGCAGAGCAGGGCAGCGCTCCCTCTCTCACATGGCCTGGTTCTGATGAATGATGACTTGTTTTCTCTCCCCAGAGCCTGTACCTTCGTAGGAGACGCCAGTCCCTGAAGACCATGTGCTCTGACAGCTGCATCGAGATCCTGATGTATGTCCTGGGGGGGTTGGCACAGCCACAGCCTGGCATTGGCTCTCTGGGTGTGCAGCTGAGTTGCCCCAACATTGCCACAGAGCTGGAGAGCAGGAGGAACAGATCCTCTGCCACTCTCTTTCCACCCCTGCTGCCTTCTCCAGCTGCTGCCTCTGGTCCTAAGCATGTGTTGAGTGGACTTTGCTGGCTGGGCTCTGTCTGCTCCTCAAATGTGTTTTATTGCAGAGCAGATCTGCAAGGGGCCTTTTTGCTGAGGGGAGTCACTCTTGCTTCCCTCTGTTTCCTCTCCAGCTTCATCCAGGCATTCTCCTTGCTGCTCTCAGCAGTCCTGTATGGAGCCAGCTCAGAGAACTACGTGGCAGTGATGGTTTTCTCCCTTCTGCTGGGCTGGGTGAACACCCTGTACTACACCAGGGGCTTCCAGCGCACGGGAATCTACAGTGTCATGATCCAGAAGGTCAGTGCTGGGGGAAACCTCTGCAGGGAAAGGGTTGGGCTGGAGGAAAACCTCTGCAGGGAAAGGGGTTGGGCTGTGAGCAGCTGGAATTGATGTCCTGTGGAAGCACAGATCTTGCAGAAAGAGGTTAGGTCAGTGTCTTCAACTAGAGCTGCAGCAAATCACTCATCTGGCAGCACTGAACATCACAGGTGACAGCAGCTGGTGCCTTGTGTGCCATAAACCAGCTCCAAAACCAGCTTGGCCTGAGAAGTGTTTCCAGATCTACAGAGGAACCTGGGACTAGAAGGGCAAAGCAGAGATGAAATGAGGTGCCAGGGAAGAATTCTGGTCACTGTGTAAAGGCAATGGAGATGGAAAGGACAGGGGGGTGTGTGTTGAAACAATCTGGAAACAGCCATCATGGGGAGCCAACAGGATATTTACTTGTTTCAAAGATCTATTCATACTAACAGAGCAACAAATAAGTTCACAGCACTGTCAGGTTAAGCTGACAATGATTTTATTTACCTGTGGAAGTAATTTAACACATATTAGCAGTTTTTTAAACTGGATAAAAGATGGAAACCTTGCTGTCAGTGTTCCTAAGGGCTGGTTTGTGATGTGAGAGTTCATCCTGGTGATTTCACATGAGGTAAATCACACCACTTCCCCCTGGTTTGTGTTTCAGACCATCATGAGAGACCTGCTGCGTTTCCTCTTGGTTTACATGATCTTCCTGTTTGGCTTTGCTGCAGGTGAGCCCTCTCTGAGTTCTGTGTGGGCTGAGCTGCAAAAAGCACTTTCCTGAGGACCCAAACTGTGTTTTTCTCGCAGCTCTGGTGACACTGATGGGTGATGCCCCCTCAGTGTCT
Organism: Certhia americana; assembly: GCA_018697195.1. Lineage (NCBI taxonomy): Eukaryota > Metazoa > Chordata > Aves > Passeriformes > Certhiidae > Certhia > Certhia americana. The sequence continues at coordinate 3,477,082 of JAGMWU010000020.1, read as the reverse complement.
CAGAACAAGTCCCTGGCTCACCTGGAGAGCACGGGGAGCCACGCCATGTACGGGGGGCTGCTCAGTGTCTCCCTGGAGCTCTTCAAAATCACCATTGGCATGGGGGACCTGGATTTCCAGGAGCACGCCAGGTTCAGATACTTTGTCATGCTGCTGCTGCTGTTGTTTGTGATCCTCACCTACATCCTGCTGCTGAACATGCTGATTGCCCTCATGAGCGAGACTGTCACGGATATTTCTGGCTACAGCAAGAGCGTCTGGAAACTGCAGGTGAGGCCCAAAACTCTGCTGGGGTCTCACAGAGTCAGAGGTGGCAGTGCCTGTCTGTCTTAAGATCAGCTATTAATGTGCCTTTCACATAAAGTTGTCACCCTGGGAGTACATTTTTAGGTGTTTTTACAGCTCTTTGCATGATCCACGTGCACAGGTAACTCCAGAAACACTTTGGGGTCGGGTTCCATGGGGATTCTCTAAGTCCAGGGAGTTTCTGAGTGGGGAAGATTTGATGGAAAGGCTGGGCTGGGCTCTGTCTGTGCCCTGGTTTCTCTCTGATGTGGGTTTTGTTCTTTCAGAGGGCAATTGCAATTCTAGAAATAGAGAAGGCCTGGCTGTGGCGCCAGGGTGGGAAGAGGAGATCTGGCTGCTTCATGTCAGTGGGACTCAATAAGAAAGATGAGAGGTGGTGTTTCAGGTAAGACAGATGCACCATTCCCCCCTCACACTCCAGCCTCCCTGTGGGGTCACAGCCTGGTAACCCTGGTCCACCACAGGGAATTCCAGCACTGACTCAACCACACATTCCTGGGCACATCCAAATTTGTTGGTGATTGCCAGGCTGGAGGTTTGGGAGCTGATTGATCCTCCAGCATTGTCACCTTTATATTAAAAACATGGCCTGAGCTGGAGAATTTGAAACCAAACAGACCAGTGGGCAATATGTAGGGGGAGAAGGTATTTTACCTCATGGAGCTTTGATTACAGAAGTTTTTTGCTCAAAAAAATCTCTGCAAAGTGCTGTTGCTACAGCCAAACCATCAGGGTGGTGTTGGCAGGATGAGCTGGGCTGGGAGGCTTCAGGACAGTGAGATCTGGCTTGAGATGCTGCATTCCAGGCATCAGTATCTTGTTGCATTTTGTCTCTCCAGAGTAGAGGAAATTAAATGGACAGATTGGGCAAAGGATGTGGGAGTTCTGAAGGAAGAACCTGGAAGCACCAGTGATTCAGAAATAAATCCAGAAGGTAAATTAAATCATGAGGAAAGGTCTGCAGTATCCTTCTTAGCTTCCTGCTCAGAAAACTGCTTGTTATGTCTTTGGCAACAGAATTCCAGGCAGGCCAGCTTGAAATTGCTTCCCCACAGCAGCATCACTTGTGAGCTGAGGAAAAAAAAAATTAGCGTAGGTCTGGACCTGGCCAGAGTTTGGGAACAAACTGAGGATGATGGAGATGCCATTCCTATTTAGCTCTGGGAGAAATGGGCAGGAAATGCTGCTGAGGAAAAGCAAAGGCTGCTCTTGTTTTTGGCTCCATAGCCCAAATATGTGATGCTTTTCCTAGGAAAGGTAAAATTTAGGCTCATTCATCCTGCACATGTTAAAATCACAGAGCTTTTAGAGCATAAATTTGGGCATTAACTCTGGGAACATTGTGAAATTCTGCCTGGGATTTTCTGTTTGCTTCCCTTGGTAGACCTGGGAAGGAACTCTGTGGAAAACAGAGTTAGAAAGATCTTGTTCAGCCTGGCAGAGCCTTGGCAGATTTGGATTGGATTCTCAGTGGATTTGGACACAACCTCCAGTGTAGATTCCTCCTGGGTGCCAGTTTTCCAGGACTGGGGAGGTTGCAGCGCTTAAAACCTTCTGTGTTATGTGTTCCCTGAGCCTTCCCCCTTCTAAAGCTGGGTCCCTTTGTCAGCTTCCTGCTGATGAAGGGCTGTTCTTGTGTCCCCTGCTGCAGAGACCAGGGCCTGGAAACGGCCAGCACAGAAACCACCCCGAGCAGCTGCACCAGAAGAGCAGTCCCTGCTGCAGCCCCAGCCCCCAGCCACAGAGATGGTACCTCTGCAGGGACAAAGCAGAGAGGTGTGACAGCTTTTCTGAACTGCAACCTTGCCTCCATCTTCAGAGGAGTTCTTCCTCCAGCAGCTGGAAGGACTGAAGGCATTGTCAGTAGCAAAGTGCATTTTGTGCAGGACTGTGGTTCAGCCTGTGGCTTTCAGTATTGTCATGCACTTTGATGATTAATTTCCTCTGAAGAAATTGTTTTTACTCGACTTTCTCTGCCTGACACTTTCTTATTACTATGCCTAAAGATCCAGTGGTGGGAGCAAGCTCCTGGGGCAGTGGGGAAGGCAGAGCTCTCTGAGCTGTGCAGGGATAATGCTCGTGGATAATGCTCATGGAATGACCTGGCTGAAGATGGCCCAGCCTATTCTTTTGTCACAAGGGACTGCACTGAAGTACTTTGGAATAAAGAGTGTTGTAGAGTCATAAAATTTGCCGAGGGTGGGTTTGTCTTCTGTGCTGGTGTGAGATGTGAGTGGACAAACACTCACCCTGCAGCCAGAGCTGTGGCAGCACCTGCCATGCTCCATGGTTAATCCACATCAGGATCCCCACTTCACACATTCAGAATGAAATTCTTTGCACCTTTGCTTAAAAGCACAGGAAGTGATGTGGTTTTCCTGGACCTGAAACTTTGCGTGGTGGATTTCTGGGACTTCTGTTTTTCAGGGGTTGCTTTGTCTCTGCAGTAAACAGCAGCAGAATCCTGAGAGACTGATGGGCCAACACTTAGTGTGGTTTTTGTATCCTGTTACTCTTGATCAGCACCCTGTCTTGCTGCAAATATCTGCAAGGACCTTGTTACTTTTTATGACTTGCACCCTGCTTCAGGCAGGAGAGGCTGTAAACTCTGGGGGAAAGAGATAAAAATGAGCTGTCTCACTTTTCACTCTATTTAACAGTAATAACCTGTAAAATTTCTGTAAAGAATATAGCAAGCGTGCTTAATTGAAGCTGTTCATTTTTGGGTATACTTTTTAAGCTCCTGCTTTGCTCAGAAAGGGAGAGAAGGTGTTACCAGTGTGGGCTGTAAGTTCTTACAGATTCCTGATTACTGCTGTGGGAGTTAACTCTTGTTTTCCATGGCCTGATGTCAATTTGTGCAGCCACATCTGAGCACAGAGCACCTGATGCTGCACTGGATGCACCTTCCAGTCCAGGGAAAGGTTGGTGAGAATCCCAGGAAAGCTGCAGACCACAAGGGCTGGCAGCACCTTGCCTTCAGTGAGATAAACTGTGCAACCTGAGGTCTCTGTCTCAATTCCACTCTGAGAGAGTGAGGCTCGGAGGTTTTCTTTTTGGAGACCATCATCTTAATCCTTACTGCATGCACGTGACAGGCAGCAAAAATTTGTTTTAAGACTTATTCCCTGCACTTCAATGGGTTCTTCCCCCTGTGCTGGGCAATTCCCCCTCCAGGCTCACTGCACTGGCACTCTGAGTGGGAACTGACTTTTCTTGCTCCAGCTTCTGTTGTTTTCTTGCTTTGTGAAGCCTCCAGCTGCTTTTTCCATCTATGGCTTTGTCCTAAGTGTTCCCAAGATTTGGCAAGGTGCTCCTATTGCACGGAAGGCTCCTCTGGCATATGATAAATCTATCTCTGTGCTTGGTGCTTTGCTGTGGCAGGGACACTTGGAGGTTCTAAAGAAATGCAGGATCAGATCTGCCATCCCTGTCTGGAGTCTTAATAAATGACCTTGCTGGTAGTTTGGGGAAGTTGTGGGCACTGGCAGCTTTCAGCATCACCTTCCTCTTCAGCCATCCCTTGAACCTGCTTCTCTTTTTAAGCTTGGTAGTGCTCGTTTATTTTCTGATCTGCATCAGAAATGTTCTGCTGTGAAGCAGGGCTTTGGCATCCCCAGAGTTTCCAGCCACAGCCCAGCCCAGCAGTCTCATGGGTGCCGGATGATGGGCAGCACACCCCACAGGATTTTGGGGTCCACTCTTAACAGGTGAGAATGTTTTTTTCAGGAAACCCTTCAGAACTTCTCAACAGATGAGCTGTCCTCTCCCTTCTCCCTGTGGCAGGTAAACCCTGCTGCATGAGAACCCCTTCCTGTGCAGAGGGGGAGGTTTTGCAGGGCTCTGACTAAACAAAAAAAAAACCTCTCACAAATGGCAGTGGAGGAACAGCTGCAGTTTCCTTCCTCTGTCTGAAGCACAGAGACTCTGGAGGCCCAGCCCTGCTATGAACAGACACCAGCAGCTCCCAGTGCTTCCCAAGTGCTTCAGGGCTGTTCAAACCCTCTGGATGTGCTTTGGGCAGAGTTCTTTGGCTCCTGGCAGGGTGAGAGATGAACCTAGGGCATCCAAACCCCTCCTTTACCTCAGCTCACCTTGCCTAGTCCTTGCTCCCTGTGCCCTCTGTACAAGGCTCTGAGCTCTCCCCACCTCACACAGCTCTCTCACAGCTTCTCTCTGCAGTTTTCCTAAAAGAAACTCCATGTCTGCTGTGGGTGGTTCCCAATTCCCTATTTTCCTCAGGGGCAGAGGTGGAATCATACCTTCCTTGTTCCTCAGATCCTTTGCACATTTTGGGTTTTTTTCCCCCCGTTTTTCCAAAGGCTGCTCTGAAGCTGGAGCCAGCACAGGGAGCTGTACCCATCATGAGCTGATTCCCTCTCTCTCTCCATCTCCTTGTGACCCCTCTTGCAACTGAACATATTTTCCATTGCCTCTGGAGCTCACAGAGGGAGCCTTTGAAATGTGACAGCCCCAGGGCCCCGACAAAGACCAGATGCTTTCTGTAAGTCCCAGGAGCTTCCCAGGGCTGGGGCAGAAGGGCTGCAGCTGGTGGAGTTTGCAGCTGGACTCTTCCTGGGGCTGCCTCTCACTTTTGGGCTTCGCTGTGTTCAAGAAATTTCCTTTCTTGCTCTGGGACTAAAACAAAAATTGAAATTGGGGGGGAGGGGGAATGATAAGAAAACTTGTGTTTTGCAACCTCACATCTGCTTCTGCAGCACAAAAAATCCCCAAACCTAGGGCCAGGCAAAGGCTCAGGAAGATGTGGCTGTGAATCCCTTGGGGGTGGAACAGAACTCTTCCTAAATCTGAGCACAAGAGGGGTTTTTCTTGCTTCCTTTTTTGCCATAATCTTTTTTTTTTCAGCTCAGATTTGTGGCATGTGGAGTCCAGAGCATTTCTGGACTTGTGAGAACATTGTCAAATGTTGAACACACAGAGGAGGAGAATTGGAGGTAGCTGGAAAGTGCCCATGGGTTTGTTGCACTCCTTTCTGAGAATCCTTGGAAAATTTAGATTTTCTGGGCAAAGAGGAACTTGTCTCTATTTCACTGGGCAGAAGAGCTACCCCTAGCTGACAGTGTTGGTTTTGTTGGTGTTCACATCTCCAACGCTAAAGTCAGGGATTCCACCACTGCAGAAAGAAATAATCCTGCTATTTTGGAATCCTCTGGATTTAAACCTTCTTCCATTAGGACCGGAATGAATCTGCAGAGTGCCAGAGCCATTTCCTTTTGTTCATCCCAAGCTTACAGTGCTTTGCCTCTGCAGCAAATACATTGGAAAGAATCACGAAATTTGGAAAAAGAGTGGGAAAAAAAATTCAACTAACTGGTATGTGGTGTATTTCTGCTCCCCTCTCATGGGTCACAGGGAGGGAGGTCGCCAGCTGTGCTATTCCTTTTTCCACTGTCAGATTGTTGAATAATGATATTTTGCTGCTGCTAAACTGGTTACAGGACCCGTCCCTGAGGATGGCTGGAATAAAATAAATAATAGGAAACGATCCACATATAAGTAGATATGCCATGTTTTGTTCTAAAAATTGCCCTTACTGCTGCAAAGGACACTAATTCTACAAAGCTATATATAGAGAATTCCAGCGAAAGGGCTGCTTGTCTCTTTCTGGAGCACAGGTTGGGTTTTATTTGGGACCAGAGCTCTGCCCATGGATGTGAAGCCTGATGGGCTGACAGATGCTCTCCTTGCTGGAGCTCCCTTTGATCCTGGCTGAGGGAAGAGGGAAGGGTTTACGGCCATTGCTTGGAGACAGAGGGGAAAACACTGGCAGCGTAAACACTCCGTGCTGGGGATTTTCCAACCATGCCTAAGTAGTGACAAATAAAATATTCCTGCTTCGTGCTCCCTGCTGGATGTGCTCTCCCTGTATGGTAGAGGACTGCAGGCTGCAGCCAGAGCTCCTGGCTTAGTCATTAGAAAACAGGAAAGAAATAAAGTTGTTCTGTCCCTAAAGTGTGCTTTTATCCCAGTGGGGTAAAATCCTGATGTTTTACCTGTGTGCAGGAATTTGTTGGTGCAGCCCTTGCCCTGCCAGGCACTTCTGTGCAACACAAATGTGCTTGGGGAGTTTTCTGTGTGTCCCCTTTGCTTCTGGGGCCATGCAGAAAACAAGGGATCCTACAGGATCTGTGACAATATTCAGGATAAAAGGGAATTGTATCATTTTGGACAGCCCAGCAGGGAACCCTTTGGTGCTCTGCTGGAATTTGCTCTGGGTGGTTGGATTCATACAACAGGCACCCTCTTGTGGCTTTTCCTGTCACTGGGTGAGGACAGGGATGGATCCTGCTCTGGAGCAGGCTGGGAACCCCCTCAGTTGCTGCTGATTTAAGTAAAGACCATGCAGTAAGATTTATTTCATATTTTTTAAATGCAAGAGTGCTACATTTTCTATAAATCCTTCTCTGGTGGTTTTTAGGTTGGTTCATTCACCTTGAAAAGCCACTTTAGTGTCTGGTGAGCTCTCCTTGGGACAATCTTTGATTTCCCTGATGGTCTCCAGGAATTGAAGGAACTCTGGAGGACGTGATTGTGCTCTGGTAGGTAATAAATGTTGTTTTTTAGTGTGCTGGGGAAATGCTTCAACGACAAATATAGAATCTGTGTTCCATGCAATGTGTCATTATTCTATTTTTAATTCAGCATCAGAGGGACATAAAAAAAATAAATCTTTTCCAGTGATAGAAATTATCTAAAATATAAACCCTTCAGTCCAAGTCACAAAGGGTTTTACCTTGTATGTCTAAAGATTTGGATAAGTAAGAGATGGTGAATATGAATTAACACAGATGAAGGTCTCAGAAGATCTTGATGTCTGCAGTTAAGCACTGATAATTTAGCTTATTTATACAAAGTTTAATTTATTTACATACTGTCCCTCATTTTCAATCAGACCCCTGTCAGCTGAGTGACCTGTGGAGTTCACAAAGACAGAGGCAGGGCAGATGGATTTGATTTTCTCCTTGCATTTTGGATTTGGAAACAAACTCTAGATAAAGAATTGCAACTGCTAGATAATGTGTTTATCTAATGGAAACATAAATACCATGTTTAATCCTGAAGCTCTGCCCATATTGATGTATTTTGGCTGCCTGCTCCCTCAGGCTCTTGGGGTTTTGTGTGTTCTGAACATTCCCAGCAGAAAACTGGAACTTCTGTAAACAGGCCAGCCTGGTCCAGGTGACACGGCATGGAAACACTGAGCAGTTCTGGTTCTTGCTGCCAGGCCTCCTTAAAAACGTTTTTCCTGTAATGTTTCAGCTCCAAATTTATATTTGATTCCGTTCCTTATCTGCTCTTCACTGACTAACTCAAGACCAGCTGTCCCCTGTCTCGCCAGCATGAGATTCAACCCTGAGAGAATCCTGATTTTCCAAAATAACAGCATTGTTTCAGAAAAATCATGTTTTGATACAATCTGAGCATTACCAGTGCCTTGGCAAGGTAAAAACTGGGGATTCTGGACAAGTTGAGATGTGTTGCTGCTTTAGTAGCAATTAGAAGTTGTTACCACAATTAAATATTTAATTAGATGTTCATAAAGCAGAGGACACAGAAGTGGGGACAACTCTCAGCCCTGAGCAGTAATGAACACTGATGGCTGTGGCTGCAGAGCCCTCAGGGATTCTGGGGTTGTTGTGCATTTATTTCCTAAGAATAATTCATGAGATTCTGGAGTGTTGGTCAGCATTGCTGAGTACCTCTGCACACAATATCTAATTGTTAATTATCATTGAACTTCTCCAGGAGCATCATCCACAGACAGGAGATATTTATTGGTGAGTAGAAAAAGGAATCAATCTCATCTCTGCAAAGCTGTGCCTCCTCAGCTTGAATATTTATTCAAGAAAAACTTCTCACCACTGGGAAAAAAATATTATTATTGTCCTGTGGCAATCCAGGGATAAAGAGCTGGAGTTTCTTTACCAAGATCTTGTCCACAGTGAAGATTTTTTTTTTATGTTGTTGCTTATAAACCTTTTCCAGGGAGCTGAACTCCTCACTAGAGGATCTTTTAGTTTTTAATTCTCCATTGAGGTCTTGGGAATTTTGTTTGGGTGCATGTAAAGACATTCTGAATCTGCTACCTTAGGAAAATGAGGATTGTTTAATGTGACCTGATCTGTGTTTGCTTTCAGTGCCCTCACCAGGGCTGCAGCCACAAGACCATCTGCACTGCTCTTTGCCTTTGACAATCAGATTCAGTGAGTCAGAGGAGTTGTCCTCTCCAGATTTTGTATTTAGAGTTCATATAAAACATCATCTTTGTACAAAAGGCATTTTCTTCAAACCCTCAGAGGTATTTTTTTTTTACTTTCCCTGCAATTCCTCCTTCAGTAACATCCCATTCACACAGTGCAGCATCTCTGGGGCTGTCCCAGGAAATCCCAGAGCACAGAGCAAGCTTTAAACAACAATAATCATCCTAAAAATCCCAATTCTGGCATTTCATTAAGAACAGATGAACAGCAGATCAATGCAGCAAAGAGCTGCTCAGTTTACATTTAACAGAAGGCATCACTTCATTGTGAAAATCCACCCTGCAGATTGGCTGAGGAGCTGCCCAAGTGGAACAGGGCTTGAAGTCAACCTTGAATGTTAAAATGTTACATAAAACACAGAGGGCTCTTCCTCTGAGATTGAAAAGGAAGTTTTTTCCTACACACCCTGAAGAATATTGAATAATTAACTGGGCTGTTGCATTGTCCTGTGTGTGAAAGCATTTGGAGAGAGTAATTCCCCCTAAATTCCACAAACCAGGATGCTCCAGACCTCATTAAATAACCCCACTTTTTTCTGTTTCCTCCTAGGAAGGAATCAGTGGGGGCCACACTGAAGTGACCAGGAATGTGTGTCACTGAGTAGAGAGGACTGTGTGACAACTCTGTTCCTGAACTACCCCAAAAATCTGCATTTTAGGATGGTGCCAGTCGAGGTGAGGTTCCAGAACAGCCCCACAGCTCTCAGCAAACTGCTGAGAGGAAACCCAGCACAGCCACCAAGTGATTTAGTACCCAAACAAACCTTGCAAGGAGCTCCAGGGAAGGGAAGGAACATTTCACTTGTTAGGAGGAGAGCCTAAATACTGGATTTATCTGATTCAAGACTCCCAAGCTTTTATTGGGCTATTTGTACCTAATTTGTTTTATGGGAGCAGTCCCAGGCTGAGTTGAATTTCCCAGTCTGTTTTTATTCAGCTCTAAGGAGAATTCCTTCTCCCTTGGCAGCCTCCTCTCCTGCTGGGCACTGTGGCCAACCAGCAGCACCATTAACTGCAGCAGTCTGGAACTGCAGAATTAGGCAGAAATTACTATTTTCTCTTTTTTTTCCTGCCTCTGAATGATACTCCGAGCAGCAGCTCTTCATTCTCTCTCTCTACACTAAGGCCAGAGCTGCTCTTCCTTCTCATTCAGCTTCTCGAGACAAGAGATGATTTTCATATTCCTGTACTTAATGTCTCATTTTTCCAGAAAGAAATGAGAAAAAAATACATATTTTAACAGCACCCTGGTGAGTTACAGCATATTCACAGTGTAATCTATTTTTTATCTTGATATTTTCATATTTTTCTCCCAACAAAATAGGCAAAATTCTCAGAGATTTGGCACTTGGATGAAAGCATATCAAAGTGAGGGTTGCTGGCTTCACCACAAAATCCACTTTGACCTGGAAATACCAGAATTCCTACTTGAATCCATCTGATTTACCAACTATACAAAACCAGGCTTGTTCTTTTCACTCTCCTAAAGCCTTTGGATCCACGTGAAAAATCTTTCCCTCCCTTAGGATAATTTTAGCTTTGCTCAAACTTCCTTATTTCAGTAAAAGATGGAGCAGCCTTTAAGGCTCTAATTTTGATGTGGTGTGTATTAAAAAACTTATGTTTTCTGAAGAGGCAAACTGGGTTCTGAAATCCTCTTTTCTTAGCAGGGAGAGCAGATCTTTAAAATATATAATCCAGCTCTGTTCCAAGTAAAGCTTTCACTCAGATGAAAACAAGTTCAGGGCATTTAACTTGATTAGGGGAAATTTACTATTCCAATTCCTTTTTTGTCACCATCCTCCCATGAAAATTTATGAGGGCTGATTAGTACACGATATTTTTTCTGTGTTTTTTTTTAATCAGAGGGCATCTTTAAAAAAGGAAATGAGGGCTCAGCTCTGGCAGCTGTACTTCCTTGCAAGCACAGTTTAAAGCAAAGGTTTCTATAGGAATTTACTGTCCAGTTTTGGGGGGGAGGTAGAAGCTTTACATTTTGATTAATGAAAATTACTACCTGTTCATAAATCAGCAAATTGGTTTGCAGGGAAATGTTCTGAGTTTTCAGCTTTCAGAATCTCCAACATTACAGCACCAGGTCCCCCTGGGGGCTGTCACCTCTCCTGGCATTAATTCCTGCCAATCATCCCTCCTATACAGCCAAAATCAGTTCTCAAATCACAGAAACAAAGGAACCAAGGCAGGCAAAAAATCACGTGGTTTCATCCATCTTTTTTTTTTTTTTTTTTTTTTCTTTTAAAGCATAAATGAAATTAGCACCAGGAACAGTCCTTGATGTCAGATAAGCATTCTCTGCAGGCCTTATCAAGTGGGTTTTAGGACTATTCAATTACAGTGCCTTAACTTTATTCAATTAGAGGGGAAAAAAGGGTTGAGAGAATGCCTGGGAACATTCCAGCACAATTTCCATCTTAATAATTTGAAGCACTGCAGATTGTCAGGTCACTTTCTGCAGCGTCTGGAAGGCAGAACAGTAAAACCATCCCAAGGTCTCTTTGTTGGGTTTGTAAAAAAGGAGGCTTCAAGATAAGGCCCAAGATCAATCTTTGAGATGCATATATCCAACATTTATTATAATGAATTGGATGATGCTGCCTTTTAATTTCTCAATGCATCTGTGTCATTGGATCATAATTTAATTCACTTTTCAGTTTAGTTTGATTTATTGTTCTCTTCAGCCCAGTTTCTTTAATGAACAGGAATGTTAGCCAAGGACTTCTTGAAAACAGGGAATTGGGATTTAATGTAAGGAGAGCTTCCAGTTTGGGGCACCTGGTCCATCTGCAGTCAGGGCTAAAGAACATTTATTACCTTGGGCATTTTCTTCCATGGATAAATGAAGAAATTGCTTCACAGCTATCACCAGGTTACAGGTTTGAGCTCCTATCAGTGTACAAGGCCACAACAGCATATCCATCAAAAATCAGGAACACAGGTACTTTGTCTTTTTTGTTTGTTTTTTTTTTTTTCCACAATCAGGTACCTCTTCCTTGGTCCTTAAGAGAGGGGGAAAAAAAAGATTAGTGCAGATCAGTGAGTTTAAAACCCTTGACAGAAATTTTACATATTTACATTTTGTACCTTCATTGCAGGTAAAATTTTGCCAAAATTAAATCAAAGGATGGATTTTCCCTTTTGTCTCTAGTGAGCCAACAATATTTAACCCTTGTCCTCACTGTCCAGAACTGACAAGTTTTTATCTTTAAAAAAAGAATCTCTAAAAAAGACAATACAGTAAGAAAAGAACTTTTAATAATCTGAGGCTAAAATGGTAAGCAAATTTATGTGAAATTCAGAGCATTAACTGAGCCTGAAGGAGTCTTTTTTTCCCCTCCTTTCCAAAGTCAGCTCTGCTGTCTCCCCTCAAAACATGTGGGTATGGAAATATCTTAGAGCAGAATCCCAGGAGGGATTTTTAGGACATTTTTGATAATGTATTAAACACACTGGGAACCAATCAGAACACTTCATTGTGCCAACACATACAAAAAGCAGAGGAGAAAGGCAGCACCAGTGGCTCAGTCCTTGAACCCCTGCTCACTGGAAGAGGCTGCTGTGGTGCAGAACATCATGGGCAGACCCAAAGGTCAGCACTTCCTTGTGGAACTTGTTGAGCTGTGTCTTGATTTTCTTCAGGGCAGGAGTTGATGCCTTTCTCCTGTAGCTCACGCCTTTCAAAAGTTTATCAGCCAGGTAGTGCAGCCAGAGGACGTTGCTGTGTGGGTGATAGTCAGTCCAGCTGTTGGAGTTCTCCTCTTTCATTTGCCTGTAGATGTCAAACTGGTGGTCCCCAGTGCCTTGGAAGAGCTCCTCATCCGTGGAGAGGTCACAGAACACGGTCAGCCCGTCCTTCTCCAGCCGGGACAGGGTGTAGTCGATGATGTTGACGTGGATCCCAGCCGTGGGGATGGAGTGTGTTTCTCCATTCAGCACATACTGAAGCTCTTTGACATCTGTGCTTTTGACCAGCACGTTCCCCCAGTGCAGGTCCCTGTGCTCGAAGTGCAGCTCCTGCTCTGCCACCGCCAGGGACGCGGTCACCTGGTGCAAAATGCTCCTGGCTGAGGCCACCGAGGAGAAGCTGCTCCTCATGCGCTCCAAGTCTCTGCCTCCAAACTCAAACTCCAGCACCATGAAGAGCTGCTGGGCCCCGAAAATGTCTGGCCGGTCGTTTTCTGAGCCTGTTTCTTTGTGGAATTCGTCCCAAGCTTCCAGGAGATACCTGGGATAGGCCCCTTGGACACAGTGCACAGAATACAGGCTGATGAACCCCACAGTTCTGTTCACAGAGCCCTCAGACAGAAGACTGAGTTCTTTTGAAATTATTACCTCAGGTAGGATCTCCCCAAAGCTCTTCTGAGCTTCACCATTTATTTTTTCAGTCCCCTCAATGGGAATTATTTTTAAGGCCACGGGTCCTCTCTTGCTGTCAATCTGGAACACCTCACCAAACACCCCTTCTCCAATTTTCTTGCAATCTTTCATCTTATTTAAAGGAATGCATTCCTCAAAAGCAATAGGCCCCTCCTGGTTGCATTCTCCAAACACTTTCTCTGCATCTGTAAGGAGCAGCTCCAGGACAGAGGAGGAATCCCTGGGAGCCAGCAGGGCCATGGAGGAAGCAAACCAGGAGCAGCTCTGAGCTTTACCACCAGACAGGCTGGCTTGGTACCCCGAGAGCTGGGATTTCCCTAAAGAGGTGCCGAGGAAGCTGCTGCAAAAACTCTCATCTGTGGTCACTTTCTTCTTTTTATGGAAGGACAGAGAGGCTCGAACTCTACCCCAGCAATTAGAGCTATTGAGGAGTGAACAGTCATTGTCTCTGACACCTACAGACACCTCCAGAGCTCTCTTCCGAGTTCGTTTTTGCCTCATCTGGAGTCTGAAAAGGGAGTTATTGGGCTGCTGCTGTCTCTTGTTCTTGTGCCTTTTTGGACGGAGCCTGGTGTGCCTGCCCCAGCGGCTGGCACTGAAGCCACTGATACAAGCTTTCCTGCAGGTGCTGCCCTCCGCAGGGACACCCTTGGTCCTTTTATGTTTGTTCCCCAAGATTCCTTGGCAGCCCACGGGCGACGCTGGCTGCAGGCAGGCAGGTTGAACATCAGCCCACTCGTTGAGGTCCATGCTCTTCAATCTCATTGGCACTTCCAGACGGTCCAGGACCACCACTGGCACAAGCTGGTACTCCTTGGCTAGGTCTCTGCGACAGCTCGAGCTTCTTTTTGCCGAATCTCTCGTGAGATGAGATGGAACCTCACCGGGCTCCTCACAAGTGCCACTGTCACAGGGCACAGGGGGCTGTGGCTCACCCATAACGGGTGACAGCGCTTCCTGAGAAGTGCTTGGAGCTTTCTGCGGGGGAGTTTGTTCCCGGCAGGCTCCCCTCACCGCCGACCTCAGAACACGGCGGGACCCTCGCAGCCCCGTCTCGGGCTCACAGCTCCGAGCCAAGCCCGTTGGTCGGAACCACTCCGGCACCTCCTCGCCAGCTCCCAGCAGCTCGGGCCGCTGTCCGGAGCACTCTTCGGGCGAGCTGTGTGGCAGGCGGGAGTGGCCCAGCCCCGAGCCGTGCTCGATGGTGGTGCTGAGCAGGAGCGAGCTGAGGCGCACGGGCGGGCCGCGGCTGCGGCGGGGCGGGGGGCTGTCCCCGAGAGCCGAGCCGCTGTCGGCGGTGGAGCTGAGCAGGAGCAGCGGCCCGCGGGGGCGGCGGGCCGGCGGGGCCCATTGCGGGGTGCTGCACAGCAGCGGCCGCCGCGCCGCACACAGCGAGCCCTGCCGGCGGCGCCGCGAACCGCGCGGCGGGGACGGGCACGGCGAGGGCGAGGACAGCGACCCGCAGGGCTCCTCTCTGTGCCTGAGGGGCTCTTTCCCCTGGCTCCACTTCTTCTTCCCTGCCGCTTCCCGGTTCTCCTTCCCTCGGCCCCGGGTCTCCTGCCCCCGGTTCTCCGGTTGCTGATTCTCCTTATCGGCTGGTTCCCGGTTCTCCTTATCGGCTGGTTCCCGGTTCTCCTTCCCGGCCGGCCCACGGTTCTCCTTCCCGGCCGGCCCCCGGTTCTCCTTCCTGCGGGCCCTCAGCCGCCTGGCCCAGCCCTGGCGCTTACCCTGAGGCTGCGGGCGGTACTTGCTGGGCGGCGAGAAATCGGGGTCGTCCGACGGAGTGGAGCCGGCGCTGGAAGTGGACAGAGTGTTGGAGGCGGCGGAGGTCGAGCTGAAGAGGCGCTTGCGGTCCTGCGGCGGCGAGATCCATCGGTCGGGCGGCGGCAGCGGGCGCAGGTAACCGGCGCGCCGGGAGTAGGTGCGGAGCAGCCGCGGCTGCAGCGGCATGGCGGGGCCGGGCCCTCTGAGGGAGCCCGCCGGCCGTTCGAACGGGTATCGCGAGAACCCGCGAGAGCGCCCGCGCCCGCCCACACAGGGGGCGGAGCCAACAGATAGGCCACGCCCATAAACCACGCCCCCCGGACACGCCCTGCCCGTCCCGGTGTCGCTGCCGGTGTCACTGCCGGTGTCGCTATCTGGGTCCCGGTGTCGCTACCGGGGTCCCGGCGATGCTGGCACTGCCTGCCGGTGCGGGATACACCCGTGGCAGCCGCCCCGTAGCGTTTCAGGCCCCCCCGGGATAGGCGGTGCCGGCGCTGCTCCATCCGCGCTCTGAGCCGCGTCGCTGCGATGTGAATGAATTCGGTTTGTACCGGTGTTCTATAGCTCTGCGTGGCGTACACGCGTATGTGTGTGTGTTACACCTGTGCACACAACGTGTCACTCTACCGGGAGGCTTGGGGGACACCGGCGCGGGGGATGTGGGTGTCCCAACCCTGGCAGCGTTCAAAACAAGGTTGGATAAAGCCTTGAGCAGCCCGGGAGAGGGGGAGATGTCCCTGCACACCTCAGAGAGGTTGGGAGTAGATATCTTTTAAGGTCCCTTCCCACGCCAGCATTCTGTGATTCTATGCACTCGTGTATTCTATACATGTGTCAAATGGGATGTATTTTGTTGGAAAGGAAGAAACAAGAAAGTCCTATAAATATGGCTACTTAGCTAAAGATGCTAAGAATGCAGAAAGTAGAAGAGACATTGAAATGAAAGTAGTGTTTGTTTGAATGTTTATAGAACAGCTTTGGCTGACCAAAGGTCTTTCTCTCTTTGTTAGGAATGTCATTTACAAGCAGACATCCCGAAACCAGAACAGACCCTTCTTTCCTGGCCTAACAGGAAGGGTCCCCTGATAAAATTTAGAGATTAGGAAGTAGTAAAACATGGTAATGTAGTGATTCCTAAAGGATGTAAGTAAATATAGAAAATTTGTATTTGATACTAGATTGGTTAATGAGAAAGTAGAATATTCAACATAGAAAGAGATACAAATAATTGTAAAAGGAGAACTTGCTCTCTTCTCCTTTCTTCTCTCTCTTGCTCTCTTTGTTCTCCAGCCTGCTCTGAGCTAACTCTGAGCTGGGCTCTTTTCACCCACACCCTATGGAATAAACTTCAAAACTAAACCTCAGAGATCTCACCTGAGCACTGTCCCGACCCTTTTCTGGCACAGAACTGCTCCCACAGTATTTCACCTTTATCTCACCCCAGGCAGACTCCAGGGCCCCGTTCCGCCGCCGTTCCCGGGATGTCACCGTGTGTCCCGCTCCGCTGCTTCCCCCTCCGTGGGATGCCATTCCCTCAGCCCGCAGAACAAGCGGGATGTTTTATTGATAGCAGAATAAAACTGCTCCTCGTGGAAGGGCTCTGGAAGCCCCCCAGGTGTCCGTGTCACATTGTCGCCGTTGTCACTCGGGCTGCAAGCACAGGGCGCAGCTTGGTGGCAGCACAGCACCGGGAGGCTCTTGCAGTCCGAGCGAGGGAAGCAGCCGAGGTTTTTGTTTCTGTCTTTTTCCGCTGCTCTGCTGATGCCTGGAAAACTCCGGGGGAAGTGATCTCCAGCAGAGAGCTCCACCTGGGCCTGGAGCAGAACCTTAACACTGAGGAGTGAGGATCACACAGGATCACAAGTGAGACATCCAGATGGATTTGCTGAGCTTAGAGAAGTCATCAAGTCCCAGAGTTAAATTCTGAACCTTCTGTTCTGCCTCTGAATTTAGTGAAATCAGGTTTTGACTGCGGGACAGAAGAGGAAAAGAGAGGATAGTTGCAGTTGCAGAGCTGAAAATATTTAGGATTCTGTATGGAACTCTTGCACTGATGCAGTTAAAGCAGAGATCTCCTGTTCTTTCAGGGATTTAATCCTGACTATTCCCCTTTCCCTACTGAACACAGGGAAATCTTTAATTCTTTAATCTGAGAGACTGACACTGGTGATTTATCAGCTGCAGGTTATCAGTAATTGCAATTTGGAAGGTTTGGGGAAAGATGTCTGGCCAGACCTTGTGTTCTTGCAGTGAAATGATCTCAGGCCCTCCTTTGTGGATTCCAAAGAAAGTTAAGGATGGACACTTGGCAGTGTTCCTTTCTCTGTCTCCTGTTTTTGTGGTTGTTTTCTTTATTTCTGTCATGTTTGGTTGATCATAAACTCCACAGATCTAATGAGTGTTTATACACAGCAGCAGATTAAACAAAGATTTCTCATTCAGATCTTCAGAAGACAGAGTTCCTGTCTCCTTTGGCCTAACCAATATTGCCTGGTGGAAAAATAACAAACAATCATTCTCTCCTTTATTTTTCTGTTTTTTTCTCTGAATTAAGCTTCCTTCATTACTTGGATGCCTTTTGTTGTCCCTTATGGCTCTCAAGGAGGTCAGCTCTTGCAGTGGGTAATGCCATTTTCCTATTTAGATGTGGGGTTTTTTTCTCCTAAATGCATTACAGGGTTCTGTGACTTGTAATTTCCGGCGAGTGCCATCGACCATTTAATTCTTTGCAATCACTGCAGCAGATGCCAAACACATTTGCAGTAATTGGATGGCACTTAAGGGATTAGTCAAGGCTGCCAAGACCCAACTCATCCAAACCACAGCTGGCTTTTTGTGCTGTTTCCATGGGAGCCTGCCCGTGTCTGCTTCTAAATTTATTTGCCATCTACATTTTGAATAAAATCCCCTGTGCAGGAGCCTGGTGGCCCTGGCTTTGTGGCAGTGGCATCTCCCTGAGTGACAGAAGATTTGCAAATGCCTCATTCAGGGTCAGGAGCCACCTGTGCCCAGGCAGGTGAAGGAGCTGGCAGCAGTTTGGGGGCAGAGGAGCTGCTGCAGATCTCCCAGAGGCCCTGGAGCTGCCAGGATGGTTCATAACCTTTCTGCCTCATGCAAAGGTGGCAGAGGGTTTGCAGAGCCACAGTTTCCTGGTTTCATCTCTGTGGGTCCTCCTCACTTTGCATTTCTTCACAGTTTTGTGCCTCCTACAGGAGGACAGGCTGTGTTTTGTGATGATGCTTTAATTAGGGATGACACCAGCTGCTTGTGGCTTTCTCACATGCCAGGAAGATTCCCAAACCTTGGGTTTCCCTGGTCAGAAGCTGCCAGGTTTGTGTGCAGAGCTGTGGGAATGCAATGACCTGGGTGTTTGCAGGAGAGAGGGAGCTCAGCTCATCAGGGCATCAGTATTTCATTATAAAGCACAGGGCACTGACATAAGGGCATCAGAGATGAACCATGAAGAGCTCTGCTGGGCTCCAGGGCCTCTTGGGGCAGTTTTCTTTGGCAGGTAATTGAGTTGGAGCTCTAAAGAGACATTTCCTGTCCTTATTACAGCGGGGTGAATGAGCTGAGTGATGCTGCACTGCCACAAACAGGTTGCTTTGGCTCCCCCACGCCCAGCTTGGCTGAGCTGGCTGCAGTTGGTCTGTGCAGCACAGCTGGGACACATCAGCCTCATCAGGGACTGCTTTAAAGCATCAGGGTCCCACTGGTTTAGAGCAGACCCGAGGTGAGCTCAGGTGCCAGGCTGAAACTTTTTCCTCTGGGGGTCAGGTCTGAGTAGCTCCTGTGTTTTCCTGTGGCTGTAAGGAGTTACCAGCTGGTAACTTCAGGGGTGAAAGAGTGGAGGCCACATTCTAGACTTTCTAGCTGTTTCCATAAGAAAGGTGAAGGCAGGGGATGAAGGTTTCTCCTCAGTATTTGCAGCAAGGTAAGAGCTGGCAGAGGCATCAAGCCAGGACCAATTTAATGTCTTTACATTATCAAAGAAGTAAATACTGATCTGTTGGGTGTATTCAAGAGCAGCGTTTCACCTTTACATCAGTGGTTAATGTGAATACACTTTTTATTAAACCCCTTCAGCTCTAGGCTTTTATTCAACATTCTTCTCTTATTTCCTAGTGATGCTTTTATTGTCTGGCTTTAGGGGTTGAATTCATTGCAACACAGCACTGCTTGTCCATCTATCCTTGCACTCAGGCTCTCAGCAGTGGTTTATGTGCACTTTTATTAATTTCTCTTACCTGATTCTATGCCAGCTCCCTCACAGAACAGGGCCTGATGGTTTGGTTTTATTAGATGTGCGCTATTTTTCCTTCTCTTCTCATCCTCTTCCTCAAGCACTTTCCCTTCTTGGGTTGGGGGAGAGGAGTGGATAAACGTTCCAGCTAATAATAACAATATTCCTGCACTCTGTATAGGAGATTCAGGGCTTGGGGAAGAGCATGGAGCACATTGAAAGGCTGAAAATGGCTCTCCTAGAAATGGAGTGGAGGGTTGAATCAAAGCCAGAATATATTCTGCAATGTCAGCACTCTCCCCTTTCCCTTCTCTTCCTACAGACAGTTCTGGATGCTCCTGTGGATTGGGGCAGAAACTCTTTCCACAGGTTCCCTTCCCATTAAGGCAGGGTGTGGAGCTGTGCTGGTTAGGAGGATAAAGAGTGGCTGATTTACCCAGTCAGGGTTACAAGAAAAGCTGAACAGAGCATTTTTCCCTGTGGTCTCTGCACATTTCTTTGTTCTTGCATCCACACCCATCACATTCAGAGAGCAGCTCCTACCTGATGTTACTGATTTCTGTGGGCATGAGCTGTGGTTTGAAGCAACTTCCTCTCTCAACTTTGACTCTTTGCCGTGTTCTTTTGTAGATGTTGACTTACAAGTGCGACAGCGTGACAAGAAACCTCTAATGCAGAAAGCTGACCTCTGCCTTCCCTCCTTTCATTTCCCTGCCAAATCTCTTCTTGACTTCCTCCCTGTCTCTGCTATTTCAGTCGCTGCTCTGGCGCCTGCTTTTCAGAGAAGATGGATCTGCATCACTCCAACATTTGCTGCTGGAGCATTTCAGTGCTGGAGAAACGTCTCAGCATTTCTGAGTCAGCCTTTGGGAGCCCATGGCAGCAGGGTGGAGAGTGGGGTGGGGATCAGATGGTGCCTGGGGGTGATATTTGGCTCTGAAAGGGACACCAGGATGAGTGCCCCAAAGCCCAAAAGCAGCCGTGGTGAATCACAACTGTCTGCCACTGTCTGCAAAGCACGTGCTCTGTTTGGGTGTAATTTAAAGATATTATTGGGCTGGTCTTGAAATCTTTCCATGCCCCAGCGTCAGGTGTGACCTTGCAGCGTTTCAAATGCCCCTGGATGAGGGCAGAGGTTGAAAGTTTAATTTTTCACAGTCCCTTCAGGTGGCATTTAGAGGCTGAGATCAGCTCCGGGGCAGCTTAACACTGACAGGTGGAGAAAAAGGAGATGAGGAGCAGTCTGGGCAGGCAGGGATGTGTATCCTGTGAGTCTGTGTGAATTATGAGAAGGCAATCACTGTCAGCAGTGTGAGGAATTAAATACATGTGTGACATGGCAGGAATTGAAATAAAAAAAAAAAAAAAAAAAAAAGAGAAAGGAGGAGTTTCAGTCTTGGAGGAGGAATTCTCCATGGGAGAAAACTGAACAAACAGCCTTCGTGGGAATGGAGCAGGAGTGGTTTTGGTTTTTTTTTTTTCATGGGAAGTTCAAGATGTGGAACTCAAAAAGGGAAATACCTTGCAGTGAAGATTCAGCCTCTGTCCCTTGAGAAGAACTAAGAGACACTGCATTATTTGCATCTTTAACTGATGAGAATCAGACTTCTTTGGGTTGTTTAGTCCCCCTGCTATGAAGGAAACTGCTTTTGTTTGAACATCCACAGATACTTTGACAAACCCAGCAGTAGATTTGATTTCCAGGTCAGAAAAATAAAAAAAACCAAAACCCCAGGGTTGTGAAAACCAGGTAGTAAAAACAACACCCCTAAAAGCATGCCACAAAGTCCCAGTTAAATTATTTTTGCAGCTCAGTACAAGCTAAATTTTTGCAGCAACAGCACTGTCAGCAAAAATTTAGCTTTAGCTGAGCAGCATTCTGAGGCACACTTGATACAAATGGAAACTTTTTATTCCAAAACAGTTATTCCACTCCTGCCTGGATGCCTCCAAAACCTCCAAGAAAAGTATCAGTTTTACATTCTGGTCTTTATTTTAATGTCAGTGGTCAAAAGTGGTTTAGGTTCAGGCCTCACCTAGCGAAGAATAATTCTGACTCTAAGGACTTCCTTTATTTTCTTTTTTTTAAACCTTTCTCAGATTAATTGACCTGGAAAATAACTGCAAAGGCTCAGGGCAGAGCTGCTCTGGCAGGTTACAAGGAGGCCACAGGCAGGTTTGTGTTCCAGTTTTGCAGGTGCTGGAGAAAGGTTTCTTTCCCTTTCCAGGGGAACTCTAGGGATGGCTCTGGGATGAGGGATAAAATGTTTCATTCCTTCTGATGCTGGTTGTGATTCTCTTGTGATTTGGAGTAACTTCATTAAAAATCAGATCCATCTGTTTAAATTTGATAAAGAACTTAAGGAGGGTGAAGGACAAAATTTTCATAAAGCCTGGGATCTTGAGAATGATTTTTCTAGGGAAGGGGTTTGTGCAGGGTAGTGGCTTTATTTTTCTGCCTAATAGAAATAAAAGGAGATACAGGAGCACAGTAATTGTTAATGGCAAACACAGGTCAATTACAGGAAATTATTTTTCTTAAATGAATTTAGCAGTTACTGGCTCCCTCTATAATTCATTTCTGCAGTGAGCTGGGGAGCAAAGGCAGGTGCTGTGCCTTGTGCTGCTGGTCCTTCATGACCCAGGATGGAACTGGGGCAGCTCCAGAAGCCTCATGAAACTGAATTTTGGAGCTTTTGCAGCATGGAGGGGCATTTGTGGTAAGGTGAGACAGGCCTGGCTGGGACCCTCTTGCCCACATTGCTTCCTGAAATAAACCCAGTCTGCACATCCTCTTTGTTACCTGTGCTTGTTCCTCAAATCTAGTTCCTGGAAAGCATTGCTTTATCCTTAGGCCCGTGCAGAATTTATTCATTAGTTTCTTAATTTGGGTTTTGGTGTGAAGGTGTGGGAACCAGGCAGGTATTTTGGTTGACTGTTGAGGATCCTGGTTCTCATTGCTCATTCAAATGTTTAAGAAATCAAAAATTCAACCTGTGAAAAATGAAGTTTATGCTTCAGAATTTTTTTAAAGTTCAGTAAGGGATAAAAGAAGGGGCAAAATATCCAGCCCTGGGGTGTCTTTGATTAAGACAGTGTTATCTTTATACTGTTACATTACTGAAGTATGTGCATATTCATGTATCTTATATACTGTTTAAACATTCTTGTGAACTTTCAACTTTCCAGGAACTCTCTTGTTTGGTTTTAACCTTTGATATGTCTGCAGAATATTCTATAGATTAGGTCAATATTGTTTCTCCCTGTGTTTCCATCCTGTTGGTTTACACTTCCTGAGAATGAGAAGTGGATAAATCCTTTCTGGCTGCTTATGCTCTGGTTTCCTTCACTGTTATCACTTGGAGAGGTCAGTCCTCAGATATAAGAAAAATGATTGCTTTACACCATTCTCTAAGTTGGTTACATAGAGGTGTTTTTAGTCTTTATTTTAACATTTAGCTACAATATATTTATTACACTATCATTCATATAAACTGACAGATTATACTATACAAAAGCAGTTAAGAGTAAGTATAAATTGTACCATATCAAAATACTTGTGATACAAAAAGCTAATCTATGAATGTGAAAGCCAGTATTATCCCACAATAAATCATCTATAACAAACCCAAAGCATTGTCGTCCTGTAAAAACAGAAAGGTTTTAATCATTAAGAGATGGTGAGAGACTGTACCTGTGTCCCCTTGGATGCTGCTCTGCTCTCTGGTGAGCAGTGACAGGACCTGAGGGAAGGCAGCTGTAGCAGGGAGGGTTGGGTTGGATATCAGGAGAAGGTTCTTCCAGAGGCTGACTGGGCACTGAACAGGCTCCCCAGGGAATGGGAACAGCCTGACAGAGTTCCAGGAGTGTTTGGACAATGCTCCCAGGTGCAGGGTGGGATTTTTGGGGTATTTGTGCAGGGCTAAGACTTGGACTGAATGATTTTTGTGGGTCCCTTCCAGCTCAGCACATTCTGTAGTTGTGTGAACATGGCTTTATTTTATATCATAATCATTGTAAACATTTTATGTGGGAGAGAATGAAACCTGGGGGCAAAACTGAGCGAGGAGAGGGGCTTTCCCATGGGATGAATCAGCTGGAAAGCAGCTCAGGAAGGATGTGACAGTGCAGCTGCTGGGTTCTGACTGAGCTGCTGCCGGGGAGCAGCTGAGGGAGGGAGGAGGAGGAGGAGGAGATCAGGGCTGGTGTGTCAGGTTTCCATGCACTGCACGTGTGGGTGGTGCAAGCTGTGCCCGCTCCAGCCACCGAGCGAGCCGGGAGCATGGGGCAGGTGGCTTGGAAGGCTTTATTTCTGTCTCTTTTCGATTATAAAACGGAGAAATACGTCATTGCAAAGAACAAGAAGGTTGGGGTCCTTTACCGAGTGGTGCAGCTCTCCATCCTGGCTTACCTGGTGGGGTAAGAATCACCCTCTGCTTGATGTTTTGTTGTGCTAAAGATGAATTTTGCTGTGCTAAAGATGGGTTTTGCTGTGATAAAGATAAATTAGAGTACTCTGCACACAGTGACAGCCTGCTGTGCCTCCTGATTTCAATGCAGATAATCAGACAGGTTCATACAGCTGCATTTTGTAATGTCTACTAGGTTGTATCTGCTTTTTCACCTACTAGGGATGGCTAGATTCAGCTCTACCTTTCAGATTAAGGTCGGGTTAAAAATAGACCCAGTGACTATGGCTTTGTACTGCATTATTTATGCCTTTATTTCTATATTTTGTGGGAATGGTGCCAAACCCTACTACTTGACTCCTCAGGAAAAACAAGCATTAACAGCCATGGTGCTGAGCCCTGGGGCACACCTGCCTTTTCTGCCCAGCATCAGGACCTGCTCAGGTCTAGATGGGAGGGAAGGCAGCAGAAAGTGGGAGATTTCTGTGCTGGAGTGGGCTGCAGCAGCCAGGATTGTGGGGGCTGAGGCAGCGGGAATGTTGGCTGCTTTGCATTCATTTCAGAGCAGGGCAGCTTGGCTGGGGAATAGCTTGGGAAGGGCCCAATTCTGCAGCAGACTGGTCACACTGGTGTGTAGTGGGCACAGGGATCGTCCCTGCAGGGTCAGACCTGGAATTATCCAGCCTGTGCTGTTGATTCTTGAGTTTCTGAGGCTTTTCAGATTGTGACATCTAACTCTGTTCCCTCCCTGTCTGTGCTTCTGGGTCCCTTCACCTCTCCCACACCTCGTGTTTCCACTGATTAAATATAGCAGAGTCATTTTTACGTGCTGGGTGTATTTATAGAAAGCTGTGCAGTCCCAGAGCCTGCTCCAGTGAGCAGAGCACCAGTGAAGCCTCAGCAGCGTGGCATGGCCTGGCTGAGGGAGGAATCCTGTGGATAACATTGCTGAGGACTCAGAGAGATACAGTGTGGACAGGGAAGGGCTTTTTTTCCTCCCTTGGCATCTATTTCCCCCTGCAAACCCTTGGCACTGTCACTGATGGTCCCTGCAGTGACTCCTTTGTGGCTTCCAGGAACAAGTCCCTGTTCAAAGGCTGGCTTGGGGTGGGGATCATCAAACCCTTCTGGACCATTTCTTGGATGCAGCTGCTACTTCTTCACTGATTCCCTGCAGAAAATGCAAGGATCTGCTTTTGAGCCCTCCTGGGAGAGGAAGTTAGTGCTCTTGGGACAAGGAAAGTAGGAAATTTCTCAGGGTGGGGAATGTTAAAGTGCAGGTTTGTCACAGGTGGCAGGTGAAGGGCTGTGTGCTGCCAGTGCTGCTCAGCCCTGTCCCTTCCCCATGGGTAGGAGAGCCCTGACAAGGAGAGTTGTGCCACAGATTCAGCCTCTCTCCCTCTTCCAACCTGCCCCAGCACCCTCAGCTTCTTCAAGGGTGATTTATTGTCCTGGCAGGTGATTTTAGCAGTATTGTGAGGGAGCTGGAAGCATTTCATTTGAGCCAGAGGTTTTCACCCAGGGAAAGGGAACTCCTGCTGCTTCCAGTGGGGAAAAGGAAGCAAAGCCCTTCCCTGGATTGCTTAGCAAGGCAGCAGCTCTCCCAGGGTGCAGCCAGGTTGTTCCCATCATGCTGGCTTACAAAGGACTCTATCCAGCTGTGAATATTCCCTGCAGTTCCTGTCAGGAATACCCAGCTCACCTGCAGGGGCTCCATCTCCCCAGCTGGGGTCTGCTGCTGACTGGCAGTCCTGTGAAACCAGCCACACTCTGCCCTGCAACCTGCAAAAGCCTCAATTGTTTTTCATCTTTCCTTTTCTGAGGTTGCTGAGTGTTGCACAGATGGAGGCTTTGTTTTTTTACCTCATGACCTGTTACTACACATTTCTCCACACTGTGTGTTGACAAGCACAGCTTGTGTAAAAGTTTATTAGCAGCAGCAGCAGTTGCAGAGGGTTTGGTGTCTCTGACATGCTTTGATTTGACCTTGGTGTGAATTTCTCTGTCTGACTCATTCCCTGACTGCCCCTAATGCTGCTGTGTTCACACAGGTGGGTGTTTGTGGTCAAGAAAGGCTACCAGGACACAGACACGTCCCTCCAGAGCTCTGTCATCACCAAGCTGAAAGGAGTGGCCTTCACCAACACCTCGGAGCTGGGGGAGAGGCTGTGGGATGTTGCAGACTATGTCATCCCTCCCCAGGTTGGCATCACCCCCGTGTGGGTGCTGAACTATCCAGGTCTCCCTGTGAATTAGGAGGAGCTGGGATACAAGACAGTGATGCTGGAAGGGGTTTTTTGTTGTGAGTTTTTTATTTGAGGTGCTGGGGTTGCTCTGCCTCCTCCCAGGCCCACGGGCTGGCTCTCATGGTTGTGTGTGCACCCACAATGTGAGGGAATTCATCCAAATAAATATCCACACAAAGGGTGATGTTGTATCTCAGCCTGAAATGCCATGGAGAGAGGGGGTTGCTCTCTTCTGAGGAGAGCTTCATGCTCCTTGTTACAAGTACTTTAAAAGTAAACCAAATTTTCTAACTCTTTATTGCAGGGTGAAAGTGTCTTCTTTGTCATGACAAATCTGATTGTGACCCCAAACCAGAGACAAGCCACATGTCCTGAGGTAGGAAGAACTGAGCCCCTTGACCCCCAGACCCCTGAAAAACTGGGGTAAGAACCGACTGAAGACACTTCTGTGTCACATCCTTTCAAAGAAAGGATGAAAGACAAGTGTTTTTTCCTGTAGTGTAATGGCTCACTTGGGAAATTACTGTAAACCTGAGAGGCTCAGCTGTCTTATTTTCCAGAAGCACTCTTCCTGTAGAGCCTTCCTGAATTTAGGTGGTGTTGAATTTCTGCCCAGCTGGAGACGAGACCAGGCAGTGATTGCTCAGAGTTAGAAAAAGCCCTGGGAAAACAACTTTGATGTGACTTGGGGTAGCTATGGGGAGAGGAGACTTTTAAGAGCTCCATCCTGGAAAGTGCTGAACATTCAGGGTTACCTTCCAGACACATGGTGCTTACTCAGCACCTTCCAGAACATGCCCTGAGGGCCAGAGGTCTTTGTGCCATGGGGAATCCTCTGTGGAGATGTTTGGAAGTGGCTGGAGCCCCGGAGAGGAGGTCTCTGGCTGTGCAGGCAGTGCTGCATCCATGGAGCTGATGGATTTTCCATGTCACAGCTGGGAGCACAGCTGGCTTGGTCAGGGCACTGCTGTCCTCTGGTGGCCATGCAGCCAGGACAGGGACAGATTTAGGCCAGAGAATTTTGTGGCTTAGACCCAAGGTATGGTTATCTTAAAGCAAAGTAGCCTTCTGCCTGGTTTTGGTGAGTACTAACATTGGGTTTTTTCAGTCGGCCCCTCTCCAGATTGAGCAGAACCCAAAATCAGGGCAGTGTGGCTGAACCTGGTGCTCCTGGTGGTGGGATATGTTCGCATGACCCTGACCCCCAGTTACTGCTTCAGCTGTGAGGTTTTATTGCTCACACAGAGAATTCAACCCCACATCAGCAGCACTTTCTCACCCCCCTGGCTCTGGAGTCTTGTCTGACTTGTGTCCCTTTCTCCCGAGCAGAGTGCCAGCATTCCTGATGCCCTGTGTGACAAGGACACGGACTGCCTGGAAGGGGAAGCAGTGGTGGCTGGCAATGGTAAGGGAAGTGTCCCTGTCTGTGCTGTGACTGGTGTCCTTCAGCCTGGTTACACCCCCACATCTCTGGCTACAGAGAGCACCAAGGCCTTCCTTTTCTTTCCTCTCTTTCATGAAGGTCCCTGCCCTGCTTACAGCTCTGTGGTGGCTGGGCCAGGGAACCCCGGGCTGCTCAGAGGCACAACAAGTGGGTGTTTGTTCCAGCTGAGAGGCCCTTTCACAGCAGGGAGGAGAGGGAAAATCCTCTGTTTTCACGTGCCCTGTAGGCAAGGAGAGGAGGTGACTGCTTGGTGTGACCTTTTCTGTGATGTCTGCTCGCAGGGGTTAAGACTGGCCGTTGTTTGAAAGACAGGGGCAGCACCAGAGGGACTTGTGAGATACTGGCCTGGTGCCCAGTGGAGAAAAGATCCAAGCCCAAGTACGTGTCTTGTTCCCAAGCTTGAGTTGCTTGGCTTGTGTGTCACCCAGGGCAGTTCCTGTGTCCCCTGTGCTTGGGTGTTTGCTTGAATTGTTGGCTGTTTGGGGCTCTGCAAGGCCCCCCTGGCAGGACTGTCCCTCTGCTCCCTCTGCTTCTCTCCCTGGCTGTTCCCAGCTCTCGGGGTGTCCCCTGAACCTGCACGCTCCTCACCAACCCCTTGCTGGCACTGTGGGGGAACTGGCACAGCTGGTCTGGTGCCTTCCAACCTATGGGATGAAGCTGCTTCTAAAATGGCAATTCAAGATTTCACATGTGGGCAGGGGACAGAGAACAAATCCTTCTCTTCCAGGAAACCTCTTCTGGGCAGTGCAGAAAACTTCACTGTTTACATCAAGAACTCCATTCGCTTTCCCAAGTTTAAGTTCTCCAAGTAAGTGCCACAGGTTCTTGAGCTGCTCCTGCTCAACAGATATTCCCCCTTCTCCAGAAAAATGAAGTGCCTGGATAAGGCTGCTAAAAAATGCAAAATTAAAAATTTGTTTGCCTTTACTGTTGCAATGTTTACAAACTAGCAGTGTAGAAGGGTGCATGTTCTGGCTCTTGTCCTGGGCTCAGATAAGTATTTCTAACACCCTATTGTTTTCCTTTGAGAAAAGCAGGTGGCCCTGGAGCAGTCTGGCAAGTTCTTGTGTGTGAGTGTTTTCTTGAGCCCAGACTCAGCTGGCCAAATCCTTTCCTGGCCAGGAGGTCATTTTTGGGGGACAGACTGCTTTGCCCAGACCATCAGCAGGGACACTCACAGGGTGACAAGGCTGGTGTGCACAGAGAGTTTTGGAGAAGCCTCTTGTCTCTGTAGTCCTGGTGCAGGCTGTAAAGGCAAGGAAAGAGGGAGCCAAGGTGGATTTCCCTGTTTCCTACGTGCAGGATGAATGTGCTGGCAACTGACAATGAATCCTACCTGAAGACCTGTCGGTACAGCCAGGAGCATCCCTACTGCCCCATCTTTGTGCTGGGGAACATCGTCCGCTGGGCTGGGGGCAACTTCCAGGAAATGGCCTCAGAGGTAGGAGTGCCCCTGGGGTCCTTGGCTCTTCCCAGCTGGCTCACTGCTTGCTGGGAGGCTGTGAGGAGTCACTGCCCAGGGAGCTGCCTCCTGTCCAGGCTGCACTGAAGAGATGCCAGTGCTTAAAGTCAAGCTGGTTTTATTTATCCTGGCCCCAAGGAATGGGGCTCCTCTAAAAGGGCTGGTTGGGTCAGTTATCTCTATCTCTGTTTAATTTCAACATTATTACACCATTGGTTTAAACCCAGAACTCTGGAAATCCACCCCTTAAAGATCACCTTCCCTACTGAAGTGTGGAATGAAATCAATGCCCTGGGATGAGAAACCTCAGGATACCAGCACAGGGAGAAGTGGGTTGTAGAGTAATAATGGGATTAATATCACACACCTGAACTCAGCCCAGGCAGGAGTGTGTGCCCCTTGTCTGTGACCAGAAGTGCAGCTGTTTCTTGCCCCTGGGGAAAACTTGCCCGAGGGTCTGACAAATTTGAAGACACTTTAACTGAACTAAGCTTAAACAACTCACCCTGTCTCTCTCTTTTAAGGGTGGTGTGATAGGAATTCAGATTGAATGGAACTGTGATCTTGATAAAGCCCCTTCTGAATGTAATCCTCACTATTCTTTTAGCCGGCTGGATAACAAGTCTGCAGAAACGTCCATCTCTTCTGGGTACAACTTCAGGTGTGTACAGAGGAGGATATAATGCAGTACCACAGCTGGGCCGGGCTGCTTGGACTTGCAGGTGCTGGAGGTTGGCAGTGGAGTGGCACCAGCCTGTGCCAGGCACTGCTGCAGCCACGCAGAGAGAGCTGCAGAGGAGGGAGGGAGGGAGTGCTCCTGGCAGGCTAAAGCTGGCTTTGACAAGGGAACAGATCTCTTTGAAGAGATGAAGAGATGAGATGAGAGAGGGGCAGGTGGAGTTAAACCCAGCATTGTTGTATTCCAGGTTTGCCAAGTATTACCGGGATGCTGAGGGGGTCGACTACCGGACACTCATTAAAGCATACGGAATCCGCTTCGATGTGATGGTGAACGGCAAGGTGAGGGCCCAGGCCAGAAAGTCCCAGAGCATGCAGAGAAAGTTTGGGGAGGCAGCTCTGAGGTGAGGACAGCCTCCCTGGGTTGTTGTAGGAAAGGGCTTTTCCCATCCATCCACGTGGAGCTAACCCCATGTAAAAGAGATCACCTGGAGCACAGCTGAGCCTGCACTTCCTCTGCTTAAAACCAGGTTCATGGAAAGCCCAAAACAGAAATAAATGTGCCCCAGAGACTTCTTTTCCATGTGCAGAGAGAAAAGAAGTCTAATCCAGGGATGATGCAAGCTCAGAAATGCAGCCAGGGACAATCAGATCTGTGACACACAGACCTTCAGCCTCCAGGACTGTTCACTGTAAATCCCCCATGGCTGTGCCTGGGAACAAAACACACCCAGGGGCAGCAGCAGCTTCCCCAGTGCAGCACCACACCCTTGAGTTTGTTTTGTGGGTTGTTCTCTCAGGGGTGACTTCATGACGTTTCTTCTTCCAGGCAGGGAAATTTAACATCATTCCCACCATTATCAATATCAGCTCGGGGCTGGCACTCATGGGAGCTGTAAGTGAATGTTTTGTCTTAAAAGTAACCCCAGGGGACCCAGACCCCAAATGGGATGAAAATGGGATGGGGTGTTTAAATCTTCCCCAGCAGAATCTTTACTGCTCAGCCAGTGTGTGTCTGTGCCCTGTCTTAAAAGCCTTTTTTAATAAACCTCCTAGTCTGAACACCCCCACAGGGGGTATATAATATATACATACCCTAGAAAATGCATGGAGAATGAAGGAAAACACTTTTTCTACAAGTTATTATTTAATTAATATTAATTTCTAACAAGATCAGAACACTTCCCCTTCCATTTCCAAAATAAAACACAGTTCTTTCCCTTTGTAGGGAGCTTTCTTTTGTGACCTGGTGCTGCTGTATCTGATCAAGAAGAGTAACTTTTATCGAGGCAAAAAGTATGAGGAAGTCAAGTAAGTGGGCCTGGCTTTGTGTTAAAAATCATGGCTTTTTAAGAGTGACAGAAATAGGAGGAGATACAGGAGCACAGTTTCAGGGAAATACATTCTTCCAAATGATTTTGGCCAAGTTATTGGCTTCCTCTGTAATTCCTTGCTGCAGTGAGCTGGGGAGCAAAGGCAGCTGCTGTGTCATGGTTGGACTGGCAATGGCCTCGTGCTGCTGGTCCCTAATGACTGAGGGTGGAATTGGGGCAGCTCCAAAAGCCTGAAACTGAGATCTGGAGCTTTCACTCTGTGAGAGGCGTTTGGGGTGAGGTGAGACAGGCCTGGCTGGGAACATTTTTGCCTTCTGAAACAAACCCAGGCTGCTCACCCTGTCACTGTGCTTGTTTCCACAGGTCCAACTCCAGGAAGTCCTTGTCGAGCCCTACGCTGAACGGGAATCAGAGCCCGGAGCAGCTCGGTGGGCTCTAGGAACAGCAATGGCTCTGCCAGCTGGACTCGTGCTCCAGGAAATCCACACAGGTGTGGCATCACACCAGCACTGGGAGGTGGACATAGCCCAGATCAGGCCTGCTATGATCAGGAATAGCAGAGGAAAAAATCTCCTCTAAAGTCTGCCTTTCTTCCCTGAGATTTCTCTGGTATCCTGAACTTGCGACAGTGTGTCGTCACTATGGATTTATAAAAGGATTTTTATAAAAGGACAAAGAAGGCACTAAATGATGATTTTCTATCTGCTGAGAGATATATCTGTACTTATGCCCTTAGCCAGCATTGTCCTGTGGCTGTGCTTTGCTTCCATGAACAGAAAAGCTGTGATGGGAACCACCAATGGCACTTGGGGAAGGGCTGAAGTTGAAATCCAACTCCTTTCCTGCTCTGCTGCCTTGGCAGCCACTGCCTCCAGCTCCTGCCTGGGTGAAGGGACATCAGGTGTGAAGCATCAGGACTGCTCCGTATGGGAAGTACAGGGAAATGTGGCACTGGAGCAGCTCTTGCAGGGTCTGAGCAGGCAGGGACAGTCACAATGTTGGGGGTTAATGCACTGAAAGCAACATGGCCCTGGAAGCACCTGCACAGGTTCTGCCTCCTTTGTTCAGTGCCTGGTTCCCTTTGCTCAGGATCCTTCCTGCATCACATCCTGATTTCTTGGGGTGGGTAGATCTGGATGGGGCATTCAGTGCTTCTGTTTCTCACAGCACCCTGGGCTGGAAAGGGCAGCTCTGCCAGGGACATAGGCTGTGCCAGCTTCCTCCAAATACAACAGCAGGGAAAGTTAGAAGACATCTGCCTACTACATCAGTAACCTCCAGGAAATACAAGTGTTTGTCTCTCAGTAGAGCCAGTTTCCCTGCAGCCCCTTTTGTCCCTTTATCCCTCAAGTGGGGGGATTTAACTAATCTCAGAAAAGGGCTTAAGGAATATCATTGTGTTCTGTAAATGCTGCCCCATTACCACTGACTGGGAGTTGTCCTGAAAAAGATTAAGTATTTCTGTGCACTCTTTGAATACCAAAAATTAAAGGGCTCCTGCTGCAGCATCTGAGGGTGGGATCAGGGAGCTGCTGCCATTGAGTGTCTGCACAAATGGCATCAGCACCTGCACCCACCTCTGCTTTAACTTCTTTAAGGTTGTTACTCTGAGGTACAGGCTCATCCTAAATTAAAATTCACCTGTCTTAGCAGTGGCAATCTCTGAACCCCATCACTGACAGCAAACCCCACCTGGTCTAGTTCCCCCTCCTCAGCTTCTGTGTAGTGAGCAAAGAACAAGGCTAGAAAATAGAATTTAACAGTGATTTCATTTGGGATAAGCTGTGTACCTCTGGTGCTCTGATCTCATCCAAAACCTTCTCTCCATGTCAGAAGTCTCTCCTCAAGGCAAACACAAGTCACCACGTGGGGAACTGCACAAGAGTTGCCACCACAGCAGCCCAGGCTTTGGACTGTCAGGGTTTAATTGGAGTTGAGTAATTTTTAGATGGTGAAACACACGGCAAACCCACCATGTGACATCAGGGCCTGGCACAACTCCTGACGACCAAGCAGCTCCTCCTGACGTGCAAATCTGACTGTGCTCTGCTGAAACCATTGAAACTTGCAAAAACATCCTCTTGTGAGAGGACCAAAGCCATTTCCTGAATCTAAGTCTTTAGGCCTCCTGTATCCCCTAGAATGTTTACACCTTTAGACTGTGTAACACAACTCCCACAACCCCTGCTGTTAATAAAACATAACCAGATTCCTTCTCAGGAGTTTCTAGACTTTGACTTTTTTTTTTTTTTCTCCTTGTGATTCATGTTCAGCAATACAATGTGTTGCTTTAGGCCAGTGCTCCCCAGGAGTGCTCTGTGTTTTTTCAGGTCACACCACCTTCTCTTGGTGATACAGTGATGTGAGCAAATCAATGGATCACTTATTTTTAAAGGTGTTACCTGGATGGTGGGTGATTATTTCAGAATTATTTCAGAGGGCTGTGTTACTGCTCCAGTATTTGTGTGCAGGGTCAGGCAGCACAGCCAGCAGGGATTGTAACTGGTGTATGTATCCAAAACACAAAGGATACAAGGGATTATAGGAATCAAACCCCCACAGATCTACCTGCTTTTAGGGACAGAAATTACCCCTTAACAAGGAAACAAAACCAGGAGGCATCCACGCCGTGCTTCACATTCAGTTTAATTAGAACAGTGCTACTGATTAATTTGTACTTGGACGTAATTTACCAACAGCATTAACGACACGAGCCACGGACAACGGTTTGGAAGGTGAGCTGGCCTATTGTGTAGTGACTTTTGGCAACAGTCCTGCTGCTCCGTTAGCCCCGGAGCTGCTCAGTACACGTGAACCATTCCATACAGGAAAGTCCAGAACAGGACGTAGGTGAAGAGCCCTCCCACGAGCCCCCCCGTGAACAGCGGCCTCCGCGACTTAAAGTACTTGTTCCACCGCCTGCCGGCTTTCAGCACCAGCAGCACGG
Organism: Certhia americana; assembly: GCA_018697195.1. NCBI lineage: Eukaryota > Metazoa > Chordata > Aves > Passeriformes > Certhiidae > Certhia > Certhia americana. Next base: position 3,443,573 of record JAGMWU010000020.1, on the reverse strand, counting down.
AGAGGAGCACGGAGGCCAGGAAGTAGAAGATGAAGCCGTGCAGGCCGGTGAGGCCGAGGATCCCCGCCGTGGCACCGGACAGGGCGGACACCGAGGTGCGGCAATAGTCCAGGATGGCCGCGTTGCCCCTCACCGCCGCCTCGCTGATGAACTGCGGCCCTTCGCGCTTGGCCACCACGGCGGCCATGGCTCTGCGCCGGGTTCGGGCTCCTCCTCGCTCGCACCGACACTGAGGTGAAGCAAACACACGCTGCACGAGCCCGCCCGCCCTCAGAGCCCCGCGGGCCCTCCCGCCCGTCCTCCCCCTCCCTCCGTACCTCTCATCCACGGCGGCGCGCAGCCCCGCCGCTCCGTCAGGCCTCGCACCGTGCCAAGGGATCCCGCACAGCGCCCGTCACCGCGGGTCGCCCGCCGGGCCCGGCTTGCTCCGACCGCGCCGCCGCCGCCACCCGGCCGCCATCTTGGCGTGGGGGCCGACGGGACGCGGCCGCGCGGGCGGCGCGCCTTGGGCGGGGCGGCTGCGGATTGGCTGATGGGGAACGAGGGGCGGGGTCGGATTGGCTGGCGGGGTGTGGGGGGCGGGACCGGGCGAGGCGCTTTTGTTCGGGCGGCGGCGGCGACGGGGCGGACATGGCGTTCATACCGGGACAGCCGGTCACAGCCGTGGTGGTGAGGGACGGGACGGGACGGGACGGGACGGGACGGGACGGGACGGGACGGGAGGAGAGGGGAGGAGAGGAGAGGAACGGAGCGGAGCGGAGCGGGCATGGCGTTCGAACCGGGGCAGCCGCTCACCCCCGTGGTGGTGAGGGACGGGAGGGGTGGGCATGGCGTTCGTACCGGGACAGCCGGTCACCGCCGTGGTGGTGAGGGACGGGACGGGATGGGAGGGGTGAGCATGGCGTTCGTAGCCGGTCACTGCTATTCGGGGGATACCGGGCCGGGGGTTGCTGGCGGAGATGGAGGAGAGGATGCCGGTGGTGCCCGGGAGCGCCCTGCGCGCTGTCAGCGGGCCGAGGTGCCGCCCCGGGGCAGCTCCGGTCCGCGGAGGCGTGGAAGGAGCGGGTGAAGTGTGAGGAACAGGGACGGCGCACAGGTGCCGGTGCCGCCCGGCAGTGCCCTGCGGGCTGTCGGAGGGTCGAAGTTCCCCGGGCAGCCCCGGTTCACGGGCGAAGGGCGCGGCCGCTCGGTCCGCAGCGCCGCCAGCCCCGGTTGCCGCCCCGGCGGCCGCTCCCCGCCGCGGGGGCTGTCGGATTCCCCGTCCGCGATACCGGGTGGGAGAACAGAGGGGAAGCTCTGCCGGGCGGAGGGATCAACCTTTGGCCGGGGCTGCTCGGGCGTTGCTTGAGAAAAAAGGGAGCGAATGCCGCTGAGACGCGCGTTCTGCCGGTACCGGGACCTTGCGGCAGCCGAGCCCAAGCTCGGTGCGGTGCCCCCTCTGCGAGGGCAGGATAAGCATCTGCTTGTCTGGATGGGGTTTAGGAAGCAGAGCTTTTAAAGTGAGATAATGGCTTTAATCAACAAGCAGTGCAAGTGAGGGATTCTGTGCTTCCCCCTGGCTGGAATGGTAACTGGGGCTGTGCTTGAGTGTGTCCCAGCTGAGGACACTGAGGATGCTGTGCCCAGGGAGTTTGGAATTCTGTGGGGAAGTTAAGGGTGTGTGTGAAAGGGCTTCGAGAGGAGAATCACAGAATGGTTTGGAAGGCATCCATGAGGATCATCTCATCCACCCCCCCTTGCAATGAGCAGGAACATCTTCCATTAGATAGGGTCGAAGCACCTTTTGAGAGGTTATTATGTCAGTTGAGACTGTGGCTTTTCAGCCTGGCTCAGGAATTGCACCAGCTGGCATTTCTGCAATGCTGACACAATGCACAAAGCGGGCCAGATGCCTTTGTGCATCGGGCAGTGAGGAACCTGCCCTGGGTTCCAAAAATTATCCTGAAAAAGAACCATCCTAATAATAGGTTGTTATTTCTGCTGATAGGACTAGCAGGAACATAAGGCATGTGGATAACAAGCAAGATGAGGCTGGTCATGAGTGACTGCTGGTTATCAAGGCATGAGTCATGTTTAAAGAGACCTGCTCTGGTTTTAGTGTTCCTTTCTATTCCTGGGCAGGCAGGGAATCTCTGAGTAATAGAGGTGCTGGGCTGTGTTGTGGGATCTCTGTGAAAGACAGTCTAACTGGATCTGAAGTATCTGTGTCTGAAATGCACTTGAAATTTCTTCCACTCATCCACAATACTCAGCTATTTGATCTCTTTCTCTTTCCAGCAAAGAATTGAAATACATAAGCTTCGTCAAGGTGACAATTTGATCCTGGGATTCAGCATTGGGGGTGGAATTGATCAGGACCCTTCTCAGAATCCTTTCTCTGAAGACAAAACTGACAAGGTCAGATAATCTTTTTCTGTAGCAACTCCCTCTCCCAAAGGCTGAGATACCCAAGTCATCATCTGCCCTCTACCACAGCTACAATGCTGCCTTATTATCACTTGCAGGCTGAGGTCATTCAAGTGACTTCTCCACCTTTTCTATTTTCCAACATTGCGCAAGCTTGTTTTTAACTAAAATCTCATAATACACTACAGAGTTTTTTAGTGTTGTCAGTCAAATGGCCCTTGAGTACTGAATCCTCCCATATTTAGTAGATGAACACTTAATTTTTTTTTTTCCAGGGTATCTATGTAACAAGGGTGACAGAGGGAGGCCCAGCAGAAGTTGCAGGACTCCAGATTGGAGATAAGATCATGCAGGTAAGCACCAAGATAAGACAGTACTGATGTAGTACCAGCTGCAGAGAGGCATCTACTGGGGAAAATATTCTTCTGGGTACCTCCCAGGACAGTTTGTGGGCTTTATAAATAAAATAATAAATTATATCTACTATGTGGTTCTGGTAAAACAGTTACAGGACACCTGTGAGTCTCTGCACGTGCCTCATTTTATGGTTTTGGTTTTTTTCCCTAGGTGAATGGCTGGGATATGACAATGGTGACCCATGACCAGGCCAGGAAGAGGCTGACCAAAAGGAATGAGGAGGTGGTACGGCTGCTGGTGACCAGGAAATCCCTGCAGAAGGCTGTGCAGCAATCCATGATGTCCTAATCCATCATCCAGCTGGGGAAGGGGTGGGAGGGAGATGTATAGACTGGTATCAAAGAAAGAAGCAAGTATTAGACTGGAACAGGTTGTCTGGAAGGAGTGCATGTTCCTACCTGTGGTAAACACTACTTTTTTATTTTAACTTTTTCTGGTGTAACTGGCAGTAGTAAAACAATACTCCCCTCAGCAGAGTGCTTCTCTAAAGTCTGCCCTGCAGGTACATGGCAAGACTTCTGTAGTCATGGCTTTCAGGACAGGACAGACTCAAGTTATCTAAGAGCAACTGGAAAAGCCTTAACTAGGACAGGATTCTTCTGTAGCACAAAAGCCTCCTATTTTAGGAGGAAATGTGGTTTCTGCTGTGGGAGACCAGAGGGTTTGCTGTGCCTAAGCTTTTAGAAGGGAGCTGTCCTGTCCCTTCCTGTTACCAAATTCAAATCTCAGAGTTAGTGCTGTGGGGAGGAGCACTGTACTAATCCTTCACTGTGTGCAAGATAGGGAGTGGCTGAAGGGTTTGGGGCATTACAGTTTCCTGCAAAGAGTCCCTGGACAAAGCAGCCCCTTCAGGCAAAAAACAACTGAGTAATACACAAGTATTAGATCAATGCCTGTGAAGTACACTACAACTTCATGGACACTACAGTTCAACCTCACTGGCAGGGTAAAACCTGAATTCTTCTTGTTCCCAATCTGTACCATCAGATGAATTGAGTTTAATTTAAAGGGATATGGAGCAGGAAACAAAACAATGTTCCTGAACTTACCAGAAATGCTGCTCGTAGCTGTAGAGTCTCCAGTTCTTCATTCCACTTCTATCAGACTTGAAATGGGAGGGATTTTGGTTTGTCTTTTAGAAGACTTTACTTAAATCAGTGATTTAGTGGATGGAAGAGATGAATATGCCAGTAATTTGCAGAAGTGCCTCGACCAAATTTAAACTTCTAGTAGGATACTAAGTGGTTTAAATCAACATGCCACAGGACTGAAGATTCTTGCTGTAACACTAAGTCCATGATTTAGCATCCTGTGGTTTGTTAGCCAGTTAGCTTTACAATCATCCAAAATCTGGAGTTTTTAATCCTCTTCAGTTGATCTATACATATCTATAAGTTCCTTAGGCAGCCTTGAGGTAAGCTGTTGTAAATAGAGCACAAGGAGGTGGCAGACTAATTTATTCAGTACCTTACTGCTGTGCTATGGACATTGTGATTGATGCATCTCAGACTGCTCTGTGCACACCAACAGGTGCCTACTTACCAATTTTATATCTCTGGAATTACTACAATCTTACTTTGGAATTTTGTAACTTAAGAATTCAGTAGTAAATTTTAAGTCTTTCAAGTTGGAGTTATTTTTGTTACTATAAAGATACACTGCTGTTTGTACTGCTTTTTTTCACTTGATTTTACACATAATAAAACAAAGTTGGTTTTCCTGAGCTGTTTCTCCTTACATTTAAGAGTGCCACATCACTTGGGTGCCTCCAGCTGAGACTTTTTTTTTGTTCAGGAGTAGGTTGTGGAATTACTGAGGTCAGTAAGGTCTGGTTTCACTGGTGGGGAACTGTCAAACCTCACCTGCAATCTAGTTTTCCTTAGGTTGACATCTAGAAAGACACGTTAGGTTTTAAGAATTCAAGTATCAATGCACAGATTCCCTTCTAATTGTCAGAGCTTTCAGTGAAATAAGAATACAGTTTCTGTTTGTCAGGATTTTTTTTAATAAAGAGTTCAAATTGTAGTATTTGTGCATTTTTTACCAAACTCATTATTGTGATGTACCACCATGGCCAGCCTGAGTGGTGGTGGACTGTGAACTGCCTGGGAAAGATCAGCAGCAGCACTTGGATCCACAGACAGTCTTCAGTCATTACTTAAAAGATATTAAGTGGTTGCTTAAACATTTTAAGATTAGATTTTTGGAAGACAGAACTCTGCTCTTTGTGCTTCACCTCCAATCAGAAAGACATCCCTTTGGTCTTTCTCTTCCCTGTGGTTGGTGAAAAAAGAGCCATGTGTTGCTTGGACAGCTCCCACTGAGCTGTGTGTGCAGCTTCAACAGGCACGAGTCTCCCATGTTCAGCTGAGAGCTTGCTGTCCTTAAGGCATCTGGCAGACAGTGCTTGGCAAGGCAACAGTTTGTGTTCCAGCCCAGAGAGGATCAAGTCACAGACAGAGATCAGAATCTGTTTTTCTGGTAACTGGCAGCAAGAAGCCTGAAATTCCTCAGAAAGGGTAGGGACAAGTTCAGTTTAAAGTTTCAGTCTCCACAAGTGATGTTTGCTATTCACAAGGTTCATACCCTCGTCTCCTGTACAGGCAGTAGTGCTGGGCCATGAAAACAATATCAAACACGATGGAGAAGACACCCAGGCCAAACTTGGTTGGATCTCCAAAGATTAACCTCCATTCATCTGTCAAACACAAAATTAGAGATAAGTCTGACTCCTCAAGTGTAGTCTTAAGACACTTTAGAGAAGTTCATGTCTATTACCTGGACTGCTCAGACACACCTAAGACTGACTGCAGTCTTAGGTCAGACACCCACGTCTTATGCAAAGCTAATTAATAACTGTTCCTGTGGTTTCTTCAGGATGGCTACTTCATTTTATATCTTGAGGGAATATGGGCAGATTATTTATCCTTTCTAAAAGAACAGTTCCCTACAACACAGCACAAACATCACTCTTCTCAGATAACCTACTGGTTTATATCTGCTTTGTTGTGGGACCTCCCACCTCATTAAGACAGGCTCCAGCATCTCAGTTCCAGGCTCACCATTGTTGTATGACTGCAAAAACATCTGGAGAAGGCTGAAGCTTCCACCAGTGAAGTCCAGTAACACATTTCCAATACTCCATCCCACAGTACTCTTCCGACGGAAATTCATGTAGGCCTGGGAGTGTGACAAGAAGTCAGTCAGGGTGTCATGCACAGGCATTTGGGAGTGACTTTTAAGCAGCTTTCAGTACAATTCCACTGGTTTGCCACTATTAATAAATAATCATTGGTGGTTTAGTCTCTCTTCAGACTTTCAAGAGCACACACTGCAGGCTTAGGGTGCCAGGATATGGAATGCAAGCAGAATAATTCACATTTACCTGTGGGAAGTATTTGATCAGTGTGACTGCTAACTTAATGTAGGAGAAGCAGAACAAGAACTGCAGCCATGTCATCTCCTCAGCTGCAGCCAGGAACAGTGTTGTGAAGGTGAAGATCCATGCAAGTGCCAGGAGTCCAACAACAACTTTGGATACTTTCTGACCTGCTCTCTGAAATAGAAACACAGATACATCTTGGCCAGGTCACACATCCCCAGACAAAAAGATACACAAAGTTTGCTCAGGACCCTGCAATACTACAGTCCAAACCTGTTTTACCAGTCAGGCTGGTAACTTTAAAACCAGTCAGGAGAACTTTAAAATTAAGCAAGTTTTACAGCAACCAGCTGGAGGTTTGCAAGAGCTGATGAGCAATATTCCTATCAATCATTTAAAACATTGCTGTCCCTGAGCAAGAGAAAACAGAATTCTTGAGTATTTACGGTGCATAATCTGTGACAAATCTCCAAAATTCAGTATGATGAGATCAAGAGGTCTTGTATGTACAAAAGGCTGATAATACCATTATGGTAGAAGATTTCTGGTTGCTTTGTAATTCTTCACTAGAAAAGTCTGTAGTACCTGGCAATGATGACAGATGGGCTGTTACACTTTTAGGTTTAGCATGATCAAAGGAAGAACCCCAAGAGAGAAGCAGAAAAAAACTGGCCTGTTCCGATGAGAGGCTTTTACAATGAAAATTAAACAAAGAACCACCTGACTGGAACAATCAATGGGATTAAGTAAGAACCACTTGACTGTAACAATCAGTCCCACTTGAAAAAGTGTGAATTATGAAAGGGCATTTACAGCTGTTTTAAGAAAGAAGTTGAAAATAAACTGTGTTTGAATCGCAGGGAGTATCTAAAGTCCTATCATAGCTTGAAGAATGCTCTAAGGAAACAGCAAAGTATTTGTTACAGCTCTATGAAGAGCTGTTATCCATGTGCTGGCTAGAGATCTGTTTGGGAACTTTATGAACTTGGCTGTTTGCCTCAGTTATTTTGAGTCCCTAAGGAGTTTACTTATAAGCTCGGAACATCCCTGAGGCTGAAGTAGATAAGGTGAGTAGAGGAGCTGCTAGCTCAGGAAAGCTGAAGGCAGCTGGACTCTGAAGCCGGGCTCCTGTGGAAGTGCAGGGAATTTGGGATTTTGGAGCTCAAGAGGAGCGGGGAGGTGCCCGGCAGAGGGAGCTCTGGCAGAGCCCACAGGTGAGCCCAGCACCCAGACCCACCTCATAGATGCAGCACTGAATGATGGTGAGGAGAGTCAGGGCTACTGCGTGGAGACTGAAGAAAACATCATTGATGGCCACAGGATTCACCCCGCTAGGATAACTGACCAGGAATTCCTCCTAAAGGTAAGAGGAAGCAAAACCAGCCACTTGTCTTAACTCCCTTGTGCACATACCCACCCCCCAGCACGTGTTAAGAGAGTCATGCTCACCTTAATCAAGGGAATCCAGAAGAGCCCAACATTAAACACACTGTATGCTATAAAACCAGTAAGGTTTAATGCTATAAAGTCAAAGCTTAGTCCAACAACACTAGAGAAGGGGGGGAAAAAAAAAGAGAAACATGCATTAGAGAGTTAAAAGCAGTTCCAGGGACAAATTGACCCTGGAATGTACTGATTTATAGGCAGTTTCTGGTGTAAGCAAAAGCTTCAGGCATTGTGACCACACAATGCTGTGAATTCATCAGGAAGCTGGGTGAAATAACACAGCTCTCACAGATCAATTGTGTCTCTGCTCTTTAATTGCACCCCTCCATGAGCTCAGCTTGCCTGATAAAGCCCTTCCAGCCTGAATCCATAAAGCACAAGTACATCATTGCCAGATCAAATAGTTTCATTTTCATATATGATAATATTCCTACTTCAAGTCACTTAGCTCAAGGGGAGCTGGCCTAATGATGACACTACAAGGAGGTGTCTGAGAAACAGCTCTCAAGGCTGGTAATCTTTGAAAGTGATCATCACAGCTGGCTCAGCCAGATGATTTACAACGTGGCACCAAAAGGAATGGGGAAGTCTCCTCTACCACAAATTCATGTTGGATGCCAAATCTTAGGATCAGGTGTTTGTAGGATGCACTTGGTTTCCCTATAAAGTGCATATATAAAAGCTCACTGGGGCTGCAATTATTCAGACCTCACCTTTGCCTTTTCTCCCATTTTTCCATGGATAATTTCCCAATAACCAAGATGGATGTAAGTGGAGCTACGGACATGATTTGCAGAAGTGCTTTAGTGACTGCTTGCAAACACATCTCTTTACCTTTTCCGTCGCCAGTTCTCAAAGAGTTGAGGATAAAAGGAGATGGACCAGGCGACGAAATAGATCCAGCCAATCACCTCATCAGCATATCTCACTATGATGCTGTGAATCACTTGAAATTGAATCCTAGGCCTGATGGTTAATGCAGAAAGAATCAGTTAATTCATGTTTTTTCCAGGAGATTTGATCTTGTTCTGCTCTGAGAGAGGAAATACAGTCCAGTTGTTGAGACAAGACAATAAAGATTCGGTTGGGTTCAGCTGAGTTGCTCCCCTTTTCATTTGTGACCTTGTTATGTTTGGGACACCTCCCACTCCTGAGTCTTTCCTTTTACCATGGGAATGTTTCCAAACCTTGTGCTTGTGACTTGCACTGTCTCAGCACAGGGTCTGTTAGGCAAGAGCAGAGCTGCACTCTCCTGCCTCATGATCGTGCTGCCCTGTGAGCATGCCACGTGCTCACCTCTGCCTCTAGTCTCAAAAGCAGAAGCAAAACAAGGAAGTGAAACAGGAGTATCCTGTTGCTCAGTAAGATCTGGGCCACAAGCAAATACAATCCAGCTTTCTCCATCCGGCAAGGCTTTTCCTAGGAGGGAAAACTGTGAGGAGAGGGCTCCCCTAACTGACAAATCCTGCACAGTAAGAACAGTATCCCACTGGATACTAACAGCCAAATGCTTCCCACATCAGAAAAGCTGACATGTAATCTTCATACTTTTGGGAGACACTATTAAAACCAGTCTAAGGAGCCATCAGAACTCAGTCATCTTGTAATTAAATCTAAGGCACTTCTCTCCTTCTGGGCCCTCTATTTATCTGAATACTTGGGGATTTGCTGCAGGGTTACCCCATCTTAACTGCATCCCACCCACATCCCATTTAACTCCTAGGAATAGTTACCCTGACTTTTAGGAAGCTGTAGGATAGTAAGTAGAACAAAAATCCAGTTTCTCACCCAGTTAAGTTGGAATTATTGGCATAAAGGTTAACTGTTACTTGTCCCACATCATCAGCTTTCACTTGGAAGTCTGCTTTAGTGTGACCTGCAGGGAACTGTACCTGCAAGGCAGAGCAGAGGGAAGAAAGAGGAGTTGCACCATAATAGCAGGAGCTTTATGCATAAGGTTACAAGTCTGTGCTGTCACTTACCTCATCAGGAAGTTCAACAATGGTGCTGTGCTTTGAGGAGTGTGTAATATTAAGAGTTATCACCAGTGTCTCATTTAGTGGAGCCCTGAGAAGGCAGAAAAAACAAGTTAGGCTGGTGCCTGGGAGGTTGCTTTGGGGCTGCAGGGGAGCATCTGCTCAATCCTCTCTGCAATGAGCAGCTCACACACAACAGAACCTGCCTCACACTCAGAGGAACCAGCACCAAAGTGTGTGAGTATTGCACTGGTTCTTTTATCTGATCCAGTGATGGTTATATGGTCACATTGTGCCTCCCTCCCTCTTCTCCACACAAGTGGCAAAGTCACCAAAGGATCCTGTCCTACCCTGTCTGTCCTGTCCTTGTGGTCATTACCCTTTGCTGAAACAGGGCAGAAGAAGGTATGTGTACTTGGGGTGATGAAGGACAGAAATTACAGCAGAAAGACAAAACAAAGCAAATAAAACCTTTCCAAGTGACACAGTCCTGCACAGCTTTCCTAAAGAACTCCACTGAGCATTTGTCCAGGATGTGGTCCTTCTAGGAAATGCAAGTTTCTGTTAAGCATCAATTTTTAGAAGGGGAGGAACTGTAAATTCACTTTTGGATGACAGCCTGTGTTCCAAAGGGAAAGTAAAGCTGCAATCATGATTTTACCTCAGAGAGATAGTGACGTTTGTTGAACTTCCACTTTCTAAAGAAACCACTTCAGGGACTGACAACACAATGGCTCCATCTGTGGGGGGGAAACAACACCCACACAAATCTCAATTACTATTAACAGCTTCTTCAGAAGAACAACCTACTTTTTTTTTGTGCCACAGACATTTTACCCATTGGTCCCAGCAGTATCAGATCAGATAAGTACACATGATAAAAAGCAAAAGGGGGAGTACAGCTTATTTCAAGGCAACCAAGCAACTTAAAAAGAGAAGTAAATTACTGTCACTTGAATATGTTGCAAGGAAGTAATTTAAATGCTTGACATGCAACTGAAGTTCATGCCAAGGGAAGGTTATAGGGGATTGCAAACTCCCCCGGTTCTTGATGTGATCCTGGTGATCTCGGAGTCACAAATGCCCCAAATTTAATATAAAGTTGTTTCTTGGGCCACAAATTCAAACCAGGTACCCAGATGTCCAAGAGAATGTACAGAAACAGAGATCCAGGTTGCACAGGCTGGCCTGGACAACTTTTCTGTTGCCACATATTACACAGTGTTTGTAAGAAACTATGTGCAGAGGAGCTTTCCAGTTCATCACTGACTGCACCCTAGGCAGTATTTAATCTGCAGAAGTGATTTTGGAATATGAGGTGCACAACCAGTGCCTCAGTACCAGTGTAGAAGCATAAGAAGCCAAGGTAACGTGTGAGAGAAGAGCTGATGGGAAGCGTGGCACAGGTATCCCTGGAGAAATGCAATGGGATAACTAAACAGCTGCCCTTTTCCATCTCTTACTGATCTGGAGCCCTAGCAAACACTCACCGCCAGGCCCCAGCAGCGCCAGAGACAGGCTCAGCAGAGCGGGGAGCAGGTATCGCGTCCTCATGGTGGAAAAGCTGTAGAAAAAGCAGGGAGAAGCTTTCCTCAGCACCCACACGGCCACACAGCCCATCCCCTCCGCTGGAAGCCGCGGCAAATACCTCCCACGGCCCGCAGCCCGGCCGAGGGACCCTCAGCACCCTCGGAGAACACCGATCTCCCCGTACCTCTGTCTGTCCGACCTCCCCGGGCACATCTTCACCTCAGCGCTGCTCCCGTGACGGACCCGCCCCACCCTAACGCGCGGGACTACAAATCTCGGCAGCCCCCGCGCCCCCGCCAGACCCTCGCCGCTGGCGGCGCACCGCGGTGCACGCTGGGACTTGTAGTCCTGACGCCCTTCCCTCCGGAGCTCCGGCGGAGAGGGGTACCCGATGCTTAGGAATGCACCGCTGCCGAGGCGGCGGTACCGGGGAACGGGCGGGAACCCACCTCCTTCATTGCCCGGAGCCGTCCCGGTTCTTCCCTCTTCAGGTCTCACGTGAAGCGACCGCCTGTGGACTCCCCGCCCAGCGCCCACCGCGCTGCTGGGGCCGCCCCCGGGGCCATCTTGGGTGTGGCGGAGCGGGTCCGTGAGGGGGGTATAGCTGTGAGGGGGGACAGGGCGGGCTCGGCGCCGTGGTGGTTTGGTTTTGATAAAAAGCGTGGTTTAAAACGCTGCGCATATCAGCTGGGGACGGGGCAGATTGTCACTGTCACAGCGGAAGGGTAGTGGCCGGGGAGCGCTGAGGGTAGGGAGGCCCCTTCAGCGTGAGGGCGAAGTCCAGGTCGTGCTCCCGCCCCATCCCTGGGAGCCCGCGCTGCGGCACCGGCAGCCGTGTGGGGTTCGGGCGGGACCGGGAGTCCTGTGAGGTTCGGGCGGTACCGGGAGTCCTGTGGGGCTCAGCGTGGTGGGTGTTGGTCCGCCTGTCCGTGCTGGGCAAGGTGACAGCCATCCCCTCATGGCCGCGGCGGGTGCGCCTGGGCCCACCTGTGTGCTGGGCATTGACCTGGGCACGACATCGGTGAAGGCAGCGCTGGTGACAGGGACAGAGCGAGGGCTGGCGCTGGCACAGAGCTGCTCCAGGGAGACACAGGCATACAGCGATAGCCTGGGAGCTGCCCCGCAGGTAAGGGCTGGCAGGGAAGGAAATTGCAGGACCCCGGCTTGGCCTGGCAGTGGCTGGGTTGTGTGGTACATTGGGCAGAGAACCGTGGCTTTCCTGGATTGTTTTCGTGCCTAGATTGGCAGCATGTGTCTGGATAGCTAAAAGCAGAATTAAAACACTCCCTGCTCACCGTTCAAGGAAGTCAAGCAGAGCTACTCGACTTAAGGATCCAGGTTTTGAAAAACTGCCTAAGCCACTCTATTCTCTCATGAGCCACCACCTTTGACACTCCCAGTCACAAAACAGCAACCGCTTGCCAACTGGAAGGGAATTTTATTTTGCACTTCACTGTGAGGTGGAATCATAACTGGAGACTCCCTGTGGAAATAACCAGGAACAAGTACTCCTGTTAAAGATCTTTACATCCATTGTGTTGGTCAATCATAAAAATTGTGCGCCGTGTCTGATACCAAACAAGCCAAACTTCCTCCTGCCAATTTATGCAGCCTAAAGTACCTGTGCACAAAGTTCAGATATATTTGAAGACTCTGTTGCAATAGTTTTGTAATCTTTGTACTGTTCTGTCACAAAGTAACCTGAGCCTTTGGAAGTGTGAAAGCTTTTCCTGGGGAACAGTTGGGTCAGTTTGCTGGGAGGTTCTAGGAATAGAATATCCAGAAATGGAATCTCAGCATCACCAAAATCATCAGTGAGTAAATAGGGAGCAGCTTTAGGAAGAGGCAGGGGAGACTGCACACCTGTCAGAACCCATGGATAATTCTCTTTGTGAGGAAAATGAAGGGCAATATATAAGGTGAATTAATATAAGGTGACAGCTTGTAGTCAGTGGTCATGGATTTTTTTAAAGTTATGGTTGATTGTAGTTATTTAGGAAGTTAAAAATTACTTGGCCTACAGTTTAAGAGGCTCAACTTGCTAGTATTGATTTTTAGTTTTTGTGGGTTTGTGAGGTTTTCTGCAATTTTTCTTTTTACAGTTTAGTAGTGAATATTACTCTTAATGAATGCTACAGAACTAAATGAATTCTGTCCTTCACTTCTGACTAAAGCATCCTTGTTTTATAAATACACTGAGTGAATCCTAATGGCTTCACTCTCAGGATAATGCTTTGTTGATTGCAGGGAATGGAGCAGGATGTCCAGAAAATCATAAGAGCACTGAATGAATGCCTTGCTGCTCTGCCTCAGCAGCAGCTTCAGCGAGTCACCCACATTGGTATTTCTGGACAAATGCATGGGGTTGTGTTTTGGAAAAGTGATAAAGGTAACATTCATTCTTTAACATTCCTGCTCAGGGTATTATGATGCAGAAAATTGAATTATAACAGGGGAGTGATTCTGTGATTAAACTGCTGCGTCTTCTCTAAAACAGAATTAACCTCATATGGGAATTTTGCTTTTTTTACTGAAATTTCAGGTATTCACTTTGTTAATGATAAAGGATTTAGCTTGATGACCTCCCTGCAGAGTCAGCACAATTATTAACATGAAGGAGGAATAGCATATTTGTGTCTTGTTAATTGTTTCTCCACCACATGCTCTCTGCTGCCATTTGAAAGAACTTCTGCATCATGTGGATAACTTGCAGGGGCATTTTATTCACCTTATAAAACCCTTACCTAGATGCTGTCCAGCATCTCAATAACTGTTTTTTCCCCAAAAAAATCCCAGTACTTTTTTTTTTTTTGTTTGTTTTCCTAGCAAGTCATACATAGACAGTCATGTTGCATTCATTTTGTTGCTTATGCTTCTGTTAGTAGGAGCTGAGAAAGGACTGTGGTCAGGATTGTGGATGCTCAGCTGCTTGCCAAGACCTCAGAAACAAAATCAGCTGCAGTGAGGTAGTGCTGTGGGGCTTGGTTGTGCAAATACCCAGATAATCCTTGTGATAGTGGGGATATTTGAAGAATCCAGGCCTTGGATTGCCAGCCCTGTGAGATAGGGATGGATTATCTTTATAAACCTACTGAAGTCTAAGGCTTCCAGAGTGTGGGTCCATGTCTTCTTTCCCTTAACCCTGTAATGTGCTCATCTGGACAATTATACAAGTCTTATAATAACAGGAGTTATGCAGATTATATAAAGATATATTGTAAACTCCAGAGCAGATATCCCAAAAGTGCTGGTCACTCTCTGTCAGAAGCTGTCAGGGTCTTAATTGCTTGAAGAGGCACTGTACTATTCATTAATGGCTGTAATTTTACATTAAATACTAAAAATGATTAGAAAGAAAGAAATCCAAAGGCTGATGGACTGAAGGAGCTGTTGTTGCTTTCCAGCTGTCCCAGGAGCTGCATAACAAAACCTTGTGTATTCATAGACACATATTCTTATGTCATATTGGTAAATATTTTATGTCCTAAAGCCACATGCCACTTTAGTTTGATTTCTATCAAGTGAAAGAGGGTGTTTGCTCTCATTTGTTTTGAGTGGACTAAGTGAATCCAGAACCTTTGGGGACATAAATAAAAATTTTAATGGCGTCCTTTAGGGTAAGAATTATGACTAATAATATTTCTTGGAATCCATTAAAAACTAGAAAAGCAATCCAATTGGAAATTCAGTTCAAAGAGATTTGATTGAACAGGGAATTGAGGAAACAAGAAAAAGTATGTGTTTTATTTTACATATTTTCAATGGCACCTCCCAGCCTCCAGGGCTGCTTTTTACTGTGTGAGTGTTACTTCCAAGCCTTGTGTCCACCCCCAAAAATTCGGGTTTTTAGCCATATTTGTGCGAGTCAGGAAGCTGAGTCTCTTCTCTTGACTCTCTGCTCCCTGGCCAAAACCCAAGAGTTTGCCTCAGTTGCAGAGTGAGTGCCCTGCTCTGTGTCCAGGGATGGCTTGGGAGAGGTCAGAGCTGTGCCCTGGAATGTGCTGGCAAACAGTGCTTGAGCCCAGCCTCTCCTCTTCAATGGAAGAATGTGAAGGTTTTATCAAAGGAGCGGTGTTCTCTGCTCTAAAGGAGCGTGCTGGAGACTGGGAAACTGAACTAAACCCTGAATTAAACCCTGTCCCACCTTTGGTAAAGCTTTGTTGTGTAATACATGAGGGTTTTTTACTCTTTAGTGCTTTGCAGTCCACTGCTTAATACTCACAGATCCAGGTCTCTCGTTGCCGTGGCTCCAAAGGTGGTGCAGCTTTGTGCTGTCCATTACTGAGGCAGCATTCTCCAGGTGGTGATGTGGCACATCCCAGCTGAGGTTTTTATGTGAGAGCTGCCATGCCAGCTCCTCACCTCCCCTAGCAGATTGGGTTTTTTTGAGGCTCACCTGTTATTTAAGTAGCATCTTTAATATCTCTCTTCAAGAGAAGGGAGGCTTTGGTTACCATTTTCCGTGTTGCAAAGAGTGATTTGCATTATGATGTTATCTAGGGCTGAAAACTAATTTGTTTCCAGTCTCTGCTGGCTCTGTTTCTGATATATTTAACAAATTATCAGGTGTGTCCAGAAATGAGAAATGCCAGGCAGGCTGTGCTGCAGGGAATCACTGGATTTCTTGGATTCTGTTTTATTTTCAGGTTGCAAATGGTCAGAGAGTGGCACAGGCCCTGCCTTTGAGCCAGACAAGGTCAGCCACCTGGTCACCTGGCAGGATGGTCGCTGCAGCCCCACCTTCCTGTCTTCTCTTCCCCTGCCCCAGTCACACGTGAGCCTGGCTACAGGATTTGGATGTGCCACAGTCTACTGGTATTTAAAGAACAGGTACATTGCTGCTCAAAAGGCTGTTTCTCATCTCAAATTTATGTGACAATTAGTATTCTTGTAGCACATTAATGCTGCTATAGGCTGAGGGGCTGTGCTTCTCTGTCATAAAATTAAGTAGTCAAAGAATATTTAAAATGGCAGTATTTAATATAAACTACATGCAATTAAGCATGCAGTAGTCTCTTAACTAATAAAATACTACAGATCTCTAATAACAGGATAAGCTTTTGACCATATAGGAACAGAAGCTTTAAAGTATCATACAGTAATTCTAGTCTGTAATACTGCTCAGAGGAGCTGTGCTAATGCAGTTTGAACATTGTCATTTTGCCTTGTGCTGCTTTTTGGAAAGTACAGACATGCCTAAAACAGTAACAGAGTTGCTTGGTCTGGTTGCTGCCAGATGCTAAAACAGAGTCTCTGAATTAATTTCAGTTCCTTCCTTCCTCAGACACTGAGACAGATCCTCATGAGCTGACACAAATGCTCTGCTTTGTTGTGGCGTGTTTGTAGAGGGTATAATTTTTCACTTGGCATCAGCAAGATTTGCTCTTCAATTTCATCTTTCTCAAAGAGCTATTCTCTTCCTCTGCAATGAGTTCAGGTTCAATAAACGGAGAAAAATTTATTAGCCCTTGTTTTTTTCTACTGTGTGTCCAGTAAATATATGGAGCATGGTGTGATCAGTAGAGCTGCATAAGTGAGTCCAGCTGCTTTGTTTTGCATCACATTTGGTAGATTTCCATTCATGTAATTTGTGCATCCCAGAGCAAGTGGGAATTTACCTATTTTCCAATAATGTTCCAGGATCAACAAAGTGCTGTTTTATTTCACACAAACAGTTACTACTTTCCTGATAATTTTTTCAATGCTGTGCTTTAGAACCTAGACAACCCATTTCTCAAAGCTGCACTGCTGCAGCTTGGATAACAGATTCCATTTAAGAAAACAAACCAAAACAATAAAATGCAGTTTGGTCACTAAGGTGGCTGTTTGATTTTTAAACGGACCCACACGGCTGAAGTTCCCCCTAGCAATGAAAGTTATCTTTTCTCACTGCTTAAAAGCAAAAAACCCTCATTATTTTTTTGTTTTTCAAACATCTTGTTTAAAAGTCCAGATTTTCTGAAGGCTTATGATGCAGCCGGTACCATCCAGGACTATGTGGTTGCCATGTTGTGTGACCTAAAGAAACCACTCATGTCTGTCCAGAATGCTGCCAGCTGGGGCTATTTTAACTGCAGAAACAAGAGCTGGAACACTGACATGTAAGTGCTAAAGCCATTCACTGGGGTTTGTGCACTGCTTGTGTGTGATCACCTCTTTGAGCCCTGACTGTTGATAAAAAGGGATTGAAAGTTATTCCTAATCAATTGTGACCTGTACTGAAGTGCTATTGAGAGTTTGCTCTGCTTAAATCTGATAAAATCTGACCCAGTATTTTCAAAAATGCCTACAGACAGCAGAGCTGAGAGATTTACCAGTGATTCCAAGCTCTTCTCTCCCTTTCTGTGGTGGGGTGGGATGGACTAGTGCAGCCACAGTGTTACCTGTGCCATGGTAAACAGTTATTCTCAGTTAAACTCTGGTATTCTTTGAGCTGAGCTTCATAACTTCTAAGACTTGTGATAATACTTAAGACCTATTAAGCTACAGGAAATCTTAGAAGGAATCAGTTTATTTTTTTACTTATTTATTTTAATGATTTGCTCTTTCAGGGCTGAGTGCTAAGGCCTTATATATTTCAGGGCTTAGGTTAGGCCAGGACTCCAAGGTGAAAGATCTCCTCATCAAGGTATGAAAGAGTGACAGAAATTTGCATTTTGCTGACTGAACTTTTACTAATGTGATGATGTTGCTGTAGCACCTGATTGTGTAGGGAGTTTGTTGGACTTAATTCTTCGTGATTTTGTTGTGAACTACTAATTGCATGACAACTGAAGTTCTTTGATACTTAGCTGCATTTTTTGCTGGTTTTGTGATTGCCTCTTCACCCTGGACATGCTTGTTCATATGACATCAGTAGGTTAAACTTGCTGAACATGTACTGTATAACCTCAGGTACTCAGATTGCATAGAAAGAAAAACTGTTAATTCTTCCAGACTGGTTTACCCAACCCACTGGACTGGAATGCTGGCCCTGTCCAAGACAAAGTTTTCTAAACATGTGAAAGCATCCATAAATCCAGCAGCCACAAATGTGTAGCCAGGTTCATCTGTGACTTCAAAGACTTTTTTGTAGTAATGGCACACATTCCCAAACTGCTTTATTCCAATAATGTTGTTCTGCTTCCAGACTGAAAAAATCTGGCTTTCCTGTCCACTTGCTTCCAGAGGTGGGAGACCCTGGCAGCATTGCAGGCAGGACAACCTGTGCATGGCATGGAATACCCAAAGGGGCAAAAGTGGGAATTGCTTTGGGAGATTTCCAGTGCTCTGTTTATTCCTGTCTGACTGAGAGGACTGATGCAGGTATGGTCATTTAGGAATCTAATTAGTTTTTCTCATTGTTCTCCTTTGGGGTAGCTTAGTAAAGCATTATATTTTATTCTTTCCTTTCTTTTTTGTTATGTTTTTTAGTTCTTAATATCAGCACCTCTGCTCAGCTCACCGTCTCAATGCCCCTGGGCTTCCAGCCTCCAGAGGCGCCAGAGCCTTCCTCAGCTATCACTTATTTTCCCTACTTTAATGGTGACTACTTGGCAGTGGCAGCATCACTCAATGGAGGGAATGTGCTTGCAACATTTGTGGGAATGGTGGCACAGTGGGCACAAGAGCTGGGTAAGTCACTTCAAGGAGAGTTGAAGCACAAAACTGAGGTTGATTATCAAGATAAAAGGAAGCTGAGGCAAAGGGACAAGCCTAGAGCTGTCCCATCATGCCATAAAGGGAACAAGGATGTAATTCCTGTGTCATGCTTCCCAGGTTTCTGGAATTTCCTGCTGAAGCTTTTGAACATGTTGGGACAGTCATGCTTGGACTCCACATTCATATTCCCTCTAGGCCTTCTTTGCTTCAAGGACAGAATTATTTTGTGCAAGTTGATTTTCAAAAGGCAAGGTTGGCAGATTTGAAAACAACAGCCTCTAATTTTGTGTGACTGCAGTCCAAAGGAGTCCTTTAGGTGCATATTTTGCAGCACTCTAATGGATTTTAAGACTCAAACTCATGGAATATCTTTTAAGTGCTTTAAGCATGGCATTGGCCATTTTTTAAGTAATCTTTTGGGGTTTGCACTATAGAAATAAGCTCTGAAATTGTTCTTTCACTAAGTACTTGAGGTGAATGTTGTATTCACATGGAATCCAGCCACTGAAGCTGAACCCTGCTGTTAGACCCTTTAAATACATTGTTTTGTGGAACTTAGCACAGTACAGGTAATGAGGAGTAGCTGTTGCTGTCAGGAAAAGCTGTAATCAGAAAAAGGTTTGTGGTATTGCACATTCTGGGTGCAATCAGATGGGAGAATTATGGTTCATAATCTTGGACTCACAATTACCTTTGGGGCACAGGAAAAGATCTGCAATATTTAGCTGAACAGGTGCATCAATGTCCATTGTAAGTGTCCACATGTAAGATACACCAGACCCTTTCCAATTGATAACCAGCTATTTCCCATCTGCAGGATTTCAGGTTCAGGAATCTGCCATCTACCCAAGGATAATCCAAGCAGCCTTGACCCAAAAGCACAGCAAGCTTTCAGTCCACCCAACCATATTTGGAGAGAGACACCTTCCTGAGCTGCTGGCATCAGTGAGCAGCATTGGTGCCTCTGAGCTGTCCCTGGGCCATGTCACCAGAGCTCTGTGCCGTGGCCTCGTGGAGAACCTGTGCTCCATGTTCCCTGTGCAGCACCTGCAGGAGCTGGGGGTGAGGAGGGTCCTGGGCAGTGGCAGTGCTCTTGCCAGGAACGAGGTGCTGAGGCAGGAAGTGGAGAGGATTTTTCCATTCCCTGTGGTTTATGGGAAGGATGTGGATGCTGCTGTGGGGGCAGCTATGGTGATGTTCCACAGTAAATAAAGTCATTATTTGGAATGGCCTGAGATGCAGCTTCTGGTTTTTTCCTGACTCTACAGTGGTTTTTTTTTTTTTTTACTTTATTCCACATGCACTCTCACTCATTACAGTGGGACAAAATCCCTGTGTTTAATGTCTGCTTCTCCTGGGTCTGCTCATTTTGTTGCTCTGTCATTCCCCATTTGTGAAATGAGAAGTAATTATCATATTAAATTTATCTGAGTGACTGGGAAAGATCCATTAATTTCCTGCATAAAAAGACACTTCTTGTGGGACTCGTTTTATGTTGGAAAGGACTGGGAGAGATGAGCTCCTGTCTGTAAATTGGTCTGATGCTTGTGTGCTCCCTTAAAATTTCCAAGTTTTATCCCATGTGTTGTGCTCTTAGAATTCCTTTCTTCTCCTTGTCTTTATTATAATGTTAAAAAATTTATACTTTTCTGTCTACATGTACACTTCTTTTGCTCAAATGACATTGGGAAGCAAGTAAGATGTTTCATGTTATCTGGATACAGTTTCATTCCTAGAAAGCACATGTTTCCACTGGAATATGGACATGGATTCCTCTCTTGCTCACTAGCAACATCAGGAGTGACATTTTTATGGTGAGAAAGCTGTGCTGAGTTCTGAGATCTTAATTACAGAGATGGCTTCATTTCCATTCCATGTCATGTTTAGGGAACCTTTGGCATGTTACAGGGAAAATGTTGACTAAAGGTGTTGGAAAAAGTTTCAATCTGTTATATGTTGTTTTCCCTCTTGCATTATTATAAATACAAATTTTATCAACAGATCTGCATTCATTTTTTATTGAATAACAGGAAAGAGCTGATGATGCTGTTGCATCAAAAGCCTTTGCAGCATTTGGGATGCTGCTGAGGACATGCCTATTGGTAATCTATATTTATGCATTAATAAATAGCCTTGTTACTCTGAGTACCACAGATCTAATGAGTATAATTAGTTTGGTATTAAATAGACAAATATATAATTCTTTTATATATTCATGGATAGATGGCAAGACTAGAGAGACAGCAACCTTTTGCAAAGCAAAGACAGGTAATTTCATTGAATAATTTCATATTCTAGTCCAAAATCTCAGGAAGTTGGGAGGCTGCTCCCTCTAGAAAAGCTGTTTCTCTAGACTAGTTTTTGTCAGATCTGTAAATTATATATTTAGCAATATATGACACAGCTCTGAATTTTTGAGGGTGTTAGATCTGTCCTGGATTAGATAAGTTGGGTTTTTTCCCTCATAGCATTAATACTTAGAAGCTGACTGATACATATATATATATATAAATTAAATAAAACATAGGAGGAGCATGAAACTATAAAAAGCCTTTAGGACTTACTGGTTCTTCCTCAACTCTGTTCTGAATCAGCTTGTCATCAAAATATTTATCTTTAAATCAGCCACCCAGGAAAGGTGTCCAGAAAGGTGATTGTGGCATATTTTTATGAAGTTTTGTAAACTGAATTGAAATTCGAGAATGGAAATTCTGACCCCCCAGAAACAATTGCTGTCTGGTGGTTTGGGTTCTGATTTTTTTTTTTTTTTTTTTTGCAAACTGGAGTGTATTTACGAAGAGGAAATCTGGAGAGGAATATCCATTACTAAATGCAATTAAAGGGGAGGGGAAAACATCAGCAACTTACTGCAATTCTTGTAAAGAGCTTTGCTAAGCCTCTGGGAATAGAAGCCACTGATGCTTCTGGTTTCAGAATTGTTCTTAATTATCTTATTGCTCTATTCTCTGTTTTTTCCAGTGAACTTCCCTTGGTTCTAAAAA
Source organism: Certhia americana (assembly GCA_018697195.1). Classification (NCBI taxonomy): domain Eukaryota; kingdom Metazoa; phylum Chordata; class Aves; order Passeriformes; family Certhiidae; genus Certhia; species Certhia americana. The sequence goes on along the minus strand of JAGMWU010000020.1, from coordinate 3,421,773 downwards.
TCATCACATTTTGCAGACAAATGAAGTGGAGAAGCAAACTCTGAGGGCTTTGCAGCCCAGGCACCTTGGAGGAGGAATATCTGGCACCAAATTCCTGTAGATCAATGGGTGTTTACTGAGCCTGAATTATTTTTCAGAAGACAGGATTTTTGTCAATATTTGTAAGTTCTGCATGTATATTTGAATAGCATGGTTGGTTATTTTAAACTCTAATATTTGTGATGTGGCAAGGCATTCTGTCCAAAATATTTCCTTATTTATTGTATCAAACTTCTGTCTTTGTGGGTTTCAAAGAGTTCAAATATGTTGTGCATTTTTAAAACTGGATAATGCTTATTGGGTTTGGGGTTTTTTTTTAAATAATCCTTCCACAGATTTGTGAAGGTTATTTCCCTTGCAAATTCGTACTCATGAGGAAATGCAGCTTTGTCTTCATTATCAAATTTATATTACCAGCAGGGTTTAGAAAGGAAAGCACGTATGATGTAGGTTTGAGCAATTGCCAGGGAGACAGGATTAAACCTATTCTGCACATTTTAATATTATATTTATTCTGTGGAAAATAAGTGATTGTGTGTTCTGTAGCCACTCACTGATGTTTTTGGCTCAATCTGCATGAGTTTAAATAAGACAAAAAATTAAAATTATACATGACTATATTCCCACTGTATTTTTTTCTATATTTTATAGAACTCTTTGTATTCCTTTTTCACTGTAGTAATTCTACTAGTGTGTTCTACTGTAATTTTAGTATCTTGTTTCAAATAGAAATATTTTTATTTCTTAAGTTAATAAGATATTATGTTATTTTTTCAGAGTGATTCTAAGGAGACAACTTGAAAGGTGAGCAAGTTAAATTACAGTCATTGGTATTTTATCTGTGCTATGCTGATTTGCTTCCAGTAACCCTAAATATGCAACCCTAAGTTTGCAAATTGATGTTTTCTTTATTTTATATTGTACAAAATTATAGAAAATGCAAATGACAAAGTTTTCTTTCCTGTCCTGCTTTCACAGAAAAATATAAGTAACCCTTGATGTTAATAGGAATTATTCCCACAGCACTGAAAATCCAGCTTTAATGCAGGTTTGCACACAGCCCTCAGAATGTTTCTTTTGTGAAGAGAAACAACCTAGAAGTGTGTTCATGATGTTGTTTTCACACTGACTGTACAGAGAAAATTACTGACTCCTCTTATGTGGTTTATAATTTGGGGCTTTTTAAAGATTTAGTGACCTTCCTGTGCTCAAAGCTGTATGATTTCCAAGCAATGTAGGATTTCAGAGCATGTCTCTAAGCCAGCTCTGCAGCAGTTCAGATATGATGTGTTCCTGCCTCCACTGCTGGAATTCCAGGACATTTTCCATTTAGTGGCATGAAGACAACATTGGTCTGATTAAAATGGGTTGATAAGAAACCAAACAAAAACAGACAACCTTTTCTACTTTCAGCAGTGTGTTATCTGTGAGGGTGGGCAGGCCCTGACACAGCGTGCCCAGAGAAGCTGTGGCTGCCCCAAACCTGGAAGTGTCCTAGGCCAGGTTGGGCAGAGCTTGGAGCAATCTTGGATAGTGGAAGGTGTCCCTGCCCATGGCAGAGGGCTGGAAGGAGATGACCATCCCACCCAAACTATTCTCTGATTCTGTATTTGTTGCTCATGTCAGGTTCTGTGTGGTTGTGAACCAGAAAAGATCAGCCTTGTGGTTATGGCAGTCACATCTTACCTGTAGTAACCTCTCCTCTGTTTCTGTGCCTCATGTCTGAGGTGATGCTCATCTCTCAAGGATCACACACTCCAGTTTCCATCAGGCACTGCCACTCTGGAAAAGCCCTTAAGGATAATTTTCCTGGGTGCAGGAAGCCCTCTGTGCTCAGCACCCTGGAGATCAGGTTATGGCACAGGCAGGGGTTTTTCACATTCCTGATAGAATCATGAGAATGGTTTGTGGCACAAACCAGTCAGAAAGTAGAGAAGAAAAGCAGAGATTGTTGGGGTTTGAGATTGTTCAGGCTTTACCCGTAACTGGAGGATGAGGCACTGGTTTTAAGCAGAGATAGCTGAGACTCAGCTCTGCAGTGAAATGGACAGGAAGCTCTGGGATGCTCTGGTTTGCTTTCTCCATTCTGGAATGGGTAAGGCCAGTAGAAACAGGGACAAATGGAATAGAGGTAAATACCTACTAAACTGTTCTGGCTGTGGGCACAATGAAAATGTGTCCATCTGCCTCATTTCTGGGATGAGAGCAACACATCCACTCCCTGCTGTTTCTGGAAAACATTCCTGGGCAAAAGGGGACTCGTGGCTCTGTAAGTGCTGACTGGAAGTGTTTGTCCTTCCTCACAGACTCCTGGCTCATCATGTCCTCCATTCTTGGGAAGATGAAGAAGTTTGGCAGTTTTGACATGGAGGAATCTGAAGTGACAGATGAACACACGGATGGGGAGGACTCTGTCCAGGAAACCCCTGACAACCCCCAGGGCCCACTCAGCACCAAGGTGCAGCCACCCAAGAGCAACATTTTTGCAAGACGGGGCCGCTTTGTGATGGGGGACAGTGACAAGGACATGGCTCCCATGGACTCCTTCTGCCAGATGGATCACCTGATGGCACCTTCTGTCATCAAATTCCATGTGAATTTGGAGAGGGGCAAACTTCACAAGTAAGTTTGCCTTGTGAGATTTGGTTGTAATGAGAAGTTTGACAACTGCAGGCTGTGGTTCTTGGAATAGCATTTGTTCTCTTCACTTGAACATAATCATTTTTCCAGTTTCACTATTTTCTGTGCCAAATTAAGGAGTGTTGCAAGTGACAATAACTGTTGTCTCTTGGCATCTCTAAAAATCTCTATCTCTATGGATATTATGCCCAAAATTGGCTGTAGGCCTTAGTTCACTTCCTTGAGGCTGCTCAGTGAAGAGACATGGCTCAGAGTGAGAACAAGGGATTGCCTGGCTCCAGACCTGCAGTTACACTGCCAAACTTCAGTGCCTCTTTGAGACTTGTTCTCACCTTTTCAGCAACAGAATCATAATTTTATCAGGAGAGTTGCGCGCAGACTTTGTTCTTTTAGTCTTTGCAGATGTTCCTATTCTAATCTGCAGTGTTTATTACTTCACATGACCAAATGAAGAACAGTGTTCTGGTAGTTGTTGAAAAGCCTGCTAAGTATTTGACTTTAGGTAACTGACATTTCCCCTTGTTAGGCTCCTATCTACAGATTCCATCACAGGCTGCTCAGAAAAAGCTTTCAAATTTTATGACCGCAGAAGGATCTTTGATGCTGTAGCCCAAGGCAACACAAGGGACCTCAGTGACCTGCTACTCTACCTTAACAGAACCTTCAAGCATCTCACAGATGAGGAGTTCAAAGGTATCCTTTAGTGTCACATGCCTTGAGTTGCCCTCTTCTTCTTCCAGTAGGGCTCCTGAGATGAAAATAAAAAAAAGATAATTATGTTATGTGTCTGCAGGAGGTCCTTTAATAGCCCTATTGATTGGGCAACCCATTGATTGGAAGGTTACAGGAGCTGAAATTTTCTGTGAAACACTAAATGAGGTTTCTTGTCTTTTGAAAAGAGTCTCATTAATTCCTGCTTGCCTGGGTATAGATGGTGAGTTTCTAATCACTTCTATATACCTGAAATCTGTTGTTTTACAGAACCTGAAACTGGCAAAACCTGTTTACTGAAAGCCATGCTGAATCTACATGATGGGAAAAATGATACCATTCCCTTGCTGCTGGATATTGCAAGGAAAACTGGAACTCTGAAAGAGTTTGTTAATGCAGAATATACTGACAACTACTACAAGGGTAAGAGAAATAGCTGCTGCAGTGAATGCTTAAGGTGTTTAGAGTGAAATGAGGTCAGACAGGGCTCTCCAAGTCTTGTGCATGAGGCCTTGTGCACCCCAAAGTTCCTGTGTGTGATTGACAATCTGTGCATTTGTGCTGGGGCTGTGCCCTGTTAGGTGCAATGTTCTGCCATTTTTGATACACAGTGATTTAATGACTTGCATTTGCTGTTTGTGTGGGTTTTTTCCTGTTCAGTTCTAGAGCTTTTTAGCCTGCAGAGCTCTCAGTTCCAGCATCTTGCATGGAGCTGAGGGAATTGCAGTGCTGAAAGTTCTCTAATGTTCTGTACTAAATGCTGAGGATTTCTGTCTGGTGAGTGTCTCTGTAGGTCAGACTGCTCTTCACATCGCCATCGAGAGGAGGAACATGTACCTGGTGAAACTCCTGGTCCAGAACGGAGCAGATGTTCATGCCAGAGCCTGTGGGGAGTTCTTCAGGAAAATCAAAGGAAAATCTGGCTTTTATTTTGGTAGGAGTGGGCACAGTATGGTCTTTATTGATTGAGTTGTCCTAGCAGCATCCCAAGTGCAGGCTGTTAAATAATCCTGTTTATGTGGGACTGGAGGCTCAGAGGTACCAGATGGGCTGTTTCTTTAGGCCAAATAATTCCTCCCAAAGACTGAGCTTATAAAGAAACACAGTTGGTAGCTGATGGTGTTCAGTGTGAGCCTGGTGCCAGCTTTCCTTTGTTCTCTGAGCACTGCATCCTTTGTAACCTGCTCCTGTCCTGGCAGGACATTTTTAAGCAGCTGTGTTTCTGTGATGTAGTTAAACCAAAGAAAACCTATTTTAACAGCTATCACAAGAATTGGTGTTGTTCCAGACAGAGAAATTAATCTTTTCTCATGGTGAAAGATGAAAACACATGTGATGTTTCTGTTTCTGCACCTCTAGTACTGGGCTTTCTGACCACTCCTTCCCATTGCTTGCCATAGGAGAGCTACCTTTGTCCCTGGCTGCCTGCACCAACCAGCTCTGCATTGTGAAATTCCTCCTGGAGAATCCCTACCAGGCAGCCAACATCACTGCTGAGGACTCCATGGGCAACATGGTCCTGCACACACTGGTGGAGATTGCAGATAACACCAAGGATAACACCAAGTTTGTAACCAAGATGTATAATAACATATTGATCCTTGGTGCCAAAATTAATCCCATCCTCAAGCTGGAAGAACTCACCAACAAGAAAGGGCTGACTCCTTTAACTCTGGCAGCCAAAACAGGGAAGATAGGGGTAGGTGAACAAAGGTGTTTGACTGTCCCATTGCTGTATCACATTATAGAGAGGGCGTGTAAAACATTTATGCAGAATGGATTTTAGGACTTTATTATTAGGGCCTTTTAGTTAAGAGGAACTGATGCTGCAGTTTAACTGCACAGTCCTTAAAGGCTACGAAGTGTGATTGTGTCTGTGCCCAGCTGCTGTTACTCACACACCACTGGTCTGCAAGGCAGCCCCAGAGGAAACAGAAACGGGTCTCTGATATCATCTGAATCACTGGAGCTCTTTTATTTCAGACTGGCTGATATAACTCATCTTTTGGCAGTCCCCATTCAAAGTGACTGCACTCAGAGATGTGTAACATCTCTGCTTTTCTCTTGCAGTTTCAAAACAGATAATGCCAAGTTGTAAGAGGTGTTCGTATTTCCCATCTCCCATCACACAGTGAGAAATTAACTGTGTTTATTTCAGACTGTGATCTCTGCAGTGCTCCAGTGGTTTAGCTGCAGCTCAGTTAACTAGGGAGGAATTACCCTTCCTGTGTTGTGGAGAGGCTGAGGAATGAGAAGTCCATTAGCACTGAAACATTGGTTGTATTGTTCTTTTGCAATTAGATTTTCGCTTACATCCTCAGACGGGAGATCAAAGACCCTGAGTGCAGACACTTGTCCAGGAAGTTCACTGAATGGGCCTATGGACCTGTCCACTCCTCTCTTTATGACCTGTCCTGTATAGACACCTGTGAGAAAAATTCGGTGCTTGAGATCCTTGCCTACAGCAGTGAGACACCAGTGAGTACTGCACCTCCTTGGCTGGGGAGAGCTTCATGTTCCACACAGAGCATCTTTTCCCTCATTTCCATGAAGCTGCAACCTCCCACATTGAGCTTAAGGGAACTAGAAGGAATCATTTGCTGAAGATTTATGTTAAATGGGTTTTTTCAAAGTTCAGTATATTCTGGTCCTAGCAAAATTCTTCTTTTTCTCCTGCACAGAACCGTCATGAGATGCTGCTGGTGGAACCCCTTAACAGGCTGCTGCAAGACAAGTGGGACCGGTTTGTCAAGCACTTGTTTTACTTCAATTTCTTTGTCTACACCATGCACATCACCATCCTCACTGCAGCTGCTTACTACAGACCTGTACAGAAGAATGAAAAGGTACATTGCTCCTGTCATGTGTCAGGGGAACCACCCATTGCATGATATCCCAAATTTACCTCCCATTTGAATGTGTGCCCTTAGCATCCAAATTTCCTCTTTCCTAAAGGCAGGAGAGAGATTTAACCCTGTTTGCTTCCCAGTCTTTCCCCTTGCTGCAGCACATTGAAAAACTTAACCACTCCCTGTTCCCCCAGAAGTGGAGTTCCTTCCAGCTGCTGAAGGCCAGGTCTTTTCTATCTGCAGTTTTGCTGAACATAACTATTTTCCTGTCTTCTACAGCCTCCCTTCACCTTTGGTTACAGCACTGGGGAATATTTTCGAGTGACTGGAGAGATCCTGAGTGTACTGGGAGGCCTCTATTTTTTTTTCAGAGGGGTAAGATATTTGAACGTTTTCCTTTCACTGTTTGGGTAGGTGTAGGAGAAACACAAACAAGCTTTTCCTATTCATGAGCATTGGCTGCCTAGATAATCCATATTTTAGTCAAGAGGTACAAATCATTTTCCTTGACCTGTTGTTAGTGGAAGAGTCCTCCCTAGATCTTGCACCAGTGTTGGTTTTGAGCTGTTCATGTGAGGTGTTTCATAGGTACCAGCTCCTTGATACAGAGGGATCAGTGCTTAGATATTTAATTCACAGGGGATACTCAATATTTCCTTGATGCAAACCTGACTTTGTTCCCTTTTCTTTTCAGATCCAGTATTTTGTGCAGAGGCGCCCATCACTCAGGACACTGATAGTTGATGGCTACAGTGAGGTTCTTTTGTAAGCTCCAATATCTTTGATTTCATCTCAGCCTGAAACAGATGAGTGTTTGAGATCTGTAGTTGAGGTTGAAGCCACTTGTAAAAGGAGCTTTGCTATAATTCTCTGGGTCTTTACAACAGACTTGCCAGTGGAATCATTGAACAAATGGGTCTGGATCAATGACCTCCTGTGGAGGTAAAGCAAATTAAGTGTCTGAATGTTCAGTGTGTCATGCAACAGAGTTAGGAACAGATCTCCAAGTGGGATTTATTAATTGTTTATACAGAAATCCTCCCACTGCTAAGGGAGCTTTGCCTCTCCAAGACCCTTTCTCTTCCCAGCTGGATAATCCCTTGTGCTGCTCTGTTCTCAGCACCTGTGGCCAGCTCAGCCCTCTGCATTCACACCGCTCTTGTCTTCCAGCTTTGTCCACTCCTTGCTCCTGCTGAGCTCTGTGGTGCTGTACTTCTGTGGCCAGGAGCTCTACGTGGCTTCCATGGTGTTCTCCTTGGCCCTGGGCTGGGCCAACATGCTCTACTACACCCGGGGCTTCCAGCAGATGGGAATTTACTCCGTCATGATTGCCAAGGTCAGTGCAGGGAGCAGAGCCTCAGAGCAGGAACTTCTGCCAACAGCCCCATTTCTAGGGCACACCTGGCCATGTCTGCCCCTCATGTGACTCTGTTAGCCTTTGTTATTATTTTCTGAGTGAAGTAATAAAATTTAAGTGATGTAGAAAACCCCCCTTGCTCTTCACCTTTGTTTTATAGCAGTCTTAATAGGATGATAATGATGATTTTTATTACCTGCCATGCTTCAAAATAACTAAAATTGGATAAGCATAGATGCAAGCGGAGTGAGAACAGTGCAGGCTGGTCTGGTATGAGATGGCCCAGCTTTCTACCAGCTGGAAATTTCTCCAGTTATAGATAAAATGTTGCCAAACAAAGCAATTAGCTAAGAGGCAGTTGCTGGCTAATAAACCTCTCTGTGATGTAGCCAGCCAGCCCAAGAGGGGAAGAAAGATGCAACTGTCTTTATGTGGTTTGTACTCACTAAGAGGAAACTGTTCCCATGTGTATGTGTTGCATTTGTGTGTAAATTGTTGCATGAATAAGAGAAGAATGTTTCTGTATTAAAGTTTATTATCTCAGCTGGATAAACAACAGTTTAATGCACGGACAGCCAGTTCAGAGAAAATGCATTCTTGAGCTAAAGCAGTATTTTCTACCTGTTTTTGTTGCAGTTTACATTCAACTTTTAAAATCTTTTCATCTGTTTCCATGTTACAGATGATCCTTAGAGATTTATGTCGCTTCATGTTTGTCTATCTTGTATTCCTCTTGGGATTTTCTACAGGTAATATGCTACTTGGATTTACTTTTTTTTAACCTTAAAGAATCTCAGAGAAGTTTGGTTTTTGATTTTCGTAGACTTTTTGTTCCCAACTAAAAGTTAACAAATTAACCTAATTAAAAAAACCAAAATCTCTTCAGAATAATGATGATTTGTAGTAATTTCATGCAGCTTTTCATCCCTGGGTTGCAAAGCTGAACAGAAAAGCAGTCATCCTTTTCTATGTGGAGAAAACTGAGCCAGCACCTGCTAAGAGGGTGTCAGTTCTGAGGAATATTTTATAGGGCAATTTCCCTGGGGTCGATGTGCCACGGAGGGAACGTGTGTTACCTCTCTGCTATTTCCATTGCTTGCAATGAAATGATGATCTCAAACTGTGTTTCCACTGTGTGAATGTAATTCTCCTTTTGCCACAGCTGTGGTGACTTTGATTGAAGATGACAACGAGGGGCAGGAGACAAATGTGTCTGACTATGCCCGGTGCTGCCACGTGAAACGAGGCCGCACCTCCTACAACAGCCTCTACTACACCTGCCTGGAGCTCTTCAAGTTCACCATTGGCATGGGGGACCTGGAGTTCACAGAAAACTACAGGTTCAAGTCTGTGTTTGTCATCCTGCTGGTGCTTTATGTCATCCTCACCTACATCCTCCTGCTCAACATGCTCATTGCGCTGATGGGAGAGACTGTCAACAAGATTGCACAGGAGAGCAAGAGCATCTGGAAACTCCAGGTATGTTGGTTTTGTCTGAGGCTGCTGTCTTAAAAAAAAAGGTGTGGGGAACCATAAGAGATTTCAGAGAGAATCTTAGGAGCTGATGTGTCTAAATAACAGGTCACTGCTTCTTTCTGATTCACCTGAACAGCTCCTAAAAAAAAAGTGTATTAGCTCCTTTTCCATGTGTATTTGATGTTTGGCCTAAGCAGACATTCCCAGTGTTCCACAGATGTTCAGAATATAAGAAAAGGAGTATTTTTGTAATTGGACAAAATTATTTGGGCTTTGTACAATGGAAAATCCTGATCAGACTACAAAGAGAGGGATTATGCAAGGGGAAACCAATCTTTACCAGAATCAGTTTTTGTTTTAGGTAAGAAAGGGAAACTTCATAGTTCTATTCAGCATTTTCAGTGACATGTTAACACAGGGTGATGTTGCAGAGTTACAGGGTCTGCTCTAAGATGTGGACAATGATAAAAACTCAGGGTTTTTAAAACAAAGACAGAATTCAGGATTTGTTTGACTTTGACCAGCCCTTCAGTGCTCTGCTTTCCCTTACCTGGCAGAGAGCTATCACAATCCTGGACATTGAGAACAGCTACTTGAACTGCCTGAGGCACTCATTCCGCTCTGGGAAACAAGTCCTGGTGGGGATCACACCTGATGGCCAAGATGATTACAGATGGTGCTTCAGGTAACCTGATTGTTTGTGTATCAAGCCAACAATCTTTTGTAGACAAACAACATCAAGTATCTGGTGGTGGGAAGCAGAACTTTCCCCTTGGTGCACTCTGAAGAATACAGCACTAGTAGTGTCTGCAATGGTCAGTTTAATCTGGTTTTTGGGACAGATTTGAGGCTTGGGAGGTGGCAGTTTGTGGTATCAATTGATCCTGGAGCTGTCTGGTGATCCTTAGAATAGATCTTGGGTTTGTTGTTGTCTCCCCAGGGTTGATGAAGTGAACTGGTCCACGTGGAACACTAATCTGGGGATAATCAACGAGGACCCGGGGTACTGTGGGGACCTCAGACGAAACCTCAGTTTCTCTATTAAACCTGGCAGAGGTGAGGCTTTCAGGGACCCAAATCCTGGGGTGGGCTGCACTCTGGTGATAGCAGCAGCATGGATTAACTGATGGAGGGCAGGCAGTGCTATGCACTTATTGATAATGCAGTGCCTGAGTTGATGGCATTCTCAGCCAGCACAAAATGCAAAGGATGAAATGGGTTTATTGCTCACAGTCTGACTCTCTGCAGTAAAAAACAAGGAGCTACTTTGGAGACCCCAAGCCCCCACAGTTGGGGAGCTCAGCATCCAGCACCAATGCATTTAATTGCAGTCAGTACTTGCCAGCTGGAATATGGAAAACTTGTGGAACAGGATGGGGAAGAAACCCACAAAGTCCTTCCTTCCTGCTTCTTTCTTTTTCTTTTACCAGCTCCCTGTTCCAACCACTTGTACATTTTCTTCTGCTTCTGTGGAGGGGAGAGAAACCTAACCATTCCTCTCGCTTTTAGTTTCAGGGAAGCACTGGAAAACACTGGTTCCACTTCTAAAAGATGGAGAGAAGAGGAGAGAAGAGCCTCACAAGCTGCCAGAAGAAGTCAAATTAAAGCCTGTTTTGGAACCTTATTTTGAGCCAGAAGATTCTGAGGTTTTGAAAGAGTCAATTCCAAAGTCAGTCTAATTCTGGTTGCCTGTGCTGGCCCTCACAAGGAGGACAATAGAGCACTTCATTTACAAGAACAGGGACTTTTGGAAGAAGGTCAGAGAACTTAGGGAATTACCATTTGCAAGGACTCAATTATTACACTAAGTGTGCTAAATAAACTACTTGTTGTTTAAGCTTATGCTTTCATGCTTATTTGTAATACAACCTTCTGTCTGCTTTTAGAGTCTCTTGTATTAAAAAATTATTTTTGTTAGCCTGTACAAGCCCTGATTTTGTGGCTTTGCTGCCTCAAAACCCAACTAACCAAATTATTATGACACTAGAAAAGCACTCATAAAAGAGCAGTAAAAGTCACCAAGGGCCCAGAGAGATTTTCCTGTGGGGAAAGTTTCTTGGAAAGCAGATAAATAAATGGGGACATGGAAAGAATACAAAATCATTTTCTCATAACACAAGAACAAATACACTCTGTGAAATTTTAAAGGTTGAATAGTCAAAATCAATGAAATAAATGTTTCTTTTACACTGTCTGAGTAAACTCCAGAAATTCACAGTTATTTTACTGAAGCTAAAAGCTTAACAAGATCCCAAATTTGACATTTATTTAGATAACAGATGAACTTTGCACAAAGTAAGAGATAGTGGTTATAGAGAATATATTTTTCAAAGGTCAGATGTATAACAATGTACAACAATAATAATCTTGAAATTAGAAAGCTTTTGTTCTTGGCTTTGACAGCAACAACGAGAAAATCTGGTCCTGAAAATCCATCTGGCTGGATTTACAAAGAGAATCAGGAAAAATATCAGAAGGAAAATAGGCAGATGTTCTGAAAATACAGATGGGAGCCTTGGAAAGAGAGGAAAGAATAGGAGGAACTTTGGCATCTTGAAAAGTGAGTGGGCACAGAGGAACTGAAGACAAGAAAATTTGTTTTATTGACAGCTGGCTGCAGTGCAGCTTGCTGGGCAAGAAAAGGTAAAAGGTTTTACCTTCTTTCCTTATATCCCTAAAGCACTTGGAGTTAACAGCCTTTAACACCCCCTCAGAGTGCACACATCCCTCTCCCTGAGTCAACCAGGTGTGTGACCAGGGCCCTCAGATGTTCCTGGGGTTGCACCTGAAGTACAGATAATTTTCATCAATAAATCTTGTCATTTTGCTGCATTTACTAAAATACTGGGCCATCCACTGCTTTTAAAGAAAAGCAGTCAATGAGTTTGCACACAGGCTGCCCTGTGAGGTGAAATTTTTGGTTGTGTGACATCACTTCTTTTACTGGAGTCAGGATTTCTCACCGTGGCCCTTTCTCATGGGGCACTACAGAATATATTTCAAGGAAATCTTCAACCATCCAGCTGCTTTATTTGAAATAGTAGCACCATCTAGAGGACTAATAATTCTTGTTTCTTTGGTTAACAGCACTCAGGACAAATGTAATTTTATTTGTAGGGTATAACCAGAGAAAACTGACAAAGGATTTGAAAGAATTGCTTGAAAAAAGTCAGAGTTTGAACTGGAAATAATCGGAATTTAATGTCTTTGGTGGACAAGGAAGCCGCAGATGATGTTTAAAGTAGGTGTGTTCAGTTTCATATCTCTAAACTCTTAGTAGCATTCTCTAGATGCCACTCAAAGCTTCATTATGCTCCACTCTGACCATGGCAAGAGACAATCCACATGTAAAACAAGCACAGCTGAGTAGGCCAGACAAGCTGAGACAGTGAAATAATTTATTATTTAAACTACTAAGAATAAACATAGAAAGGAGCTGACTAGAAAAACACACTTGGTTGTCTCCATGCTTTGTGTGCCATGGCAAATTTATGCTTGGAGGGACACCAGGATTATGATTTAGCTGGAAAGCATTCATGAAATTTCTGTTTTCCTTGGGAGGAACCCATTTTTCATAATTATCAGCCTGGGTAGAAGCTTAATCCATTGCTTAAAGTCCACCCTGATTTACATCAAGAGCCTGTCCAGAAGGGTTGATCACTGTCCTGGGCAACCTGAACACATTCCACACCTCTGCCTTCCTCTCCTCCCTGCTCCAAAAAGATCACAAAAGACTTCTTAAAACCAAAAATGCTGAAATTCAGGCTGAAAACATACATCAGAATGATGCTGTGGTTAAGAAGGTAAATGCCCTATATTTGTGGGATAGGGTGGTGCTGGTGGGGTTTTTGGTTGCATTTCTAAAATCCCTTAATCTTCTCTGGGAAGCAAACAAAATTATCCCACTTCTCTAGAGGGAGTTATTACCAAGCTCTCAGAATTTCCAGCTAAATCATCACTTCAGTTCCTGCAATGGGCACAGATTTATTTCTCACAGACGGGGAGGTTCAGCTTGGCAGTGACTCCAATTCAGGAAGAGTTTGTCCTTCAGGAATAGCTCTGCCAGGACCAGCACCTTTCTGTTCCTACTGCTGACACCTCCACTGAGGAGGAGCATGGCCTTGCAATAAATGATCTTTATGTGGGTTGTTTTGTGGAGGTTCTGCTCACCTTGACACATTTTGCAGGTCTTGAAAAAGTCTTTTAGTTTGAGGTTTTTGTAATTATTTCACACCAAACAGGTTTAGAAGCAGCACATGGCTCCTCTGCTGTTCTTTGAGGCTTGCAGGTGGTAAAAATCTGTCTTCTCACAGTTATTAATTACATTAATTTGTGTCTACACTTAATAGGAGCTGATCAGGTTGGACAACTGTATATAAATATATATATATAACCCCCAGCTCCCAATAACCACAGTGGAACTGGGGCAAAAGAAATGGAGGGTGTTGATGTGTTCACCTCCCATCAGAGGGTGACAGCTGTAATTAGCAATGACTGCTAAAGTGTGTGGGATGGAGATAGCAGGAAGGGGTGAGCTGGACTGAGCTTCCCTGGGAGGTGAGAAGGGATCCATGAACATGTGGCAAAATAAAAACACAATCTCAGTATTGACAGTAGATGCAAGTGATCAAGTCAGCCATGAAAACTGAGCTGCTGTGCTTTTCTAACTCCAATATCCTGAATTATTGAGAAAAACACACACTCTGCCTGAAAACCTCGGAGCCACACATCCTGTTGTTCATGTGCCCTCTGCCACAGCTTCACTGGAGTCTGAACAGCCCCTGTCCTAATGAAACACCAATGTTAATCCCTCCTGAGGCAGTTTTTAGTGAGAGGGCAGGGCCCACAAGAGGATCCACACCTCATGTGTGGGGCTGCTGCTGTTCCCCTGGCCCCAGGACAGCCCCTCTCCCTCTGATGCCACTGTCCTGCTTTGCTGCCTCTGCTCAAATTATTGGCACACAATCAGATTTATTTGCCAAACACCAGCTCATTCTGTCACTCCTCTGTGGCCTGGATATCACACTCCCTCAAGGATCTTTGCTGGAGGCCTCAATACTCAAATACTCAATGCTCTGAACCCCACAAGGTGTGTGCTCAGCAGGTGCTGCTGTGCTACAAAACACTGGGGGTCCTGCCAACCCCCCAGCTTTGAGGGATAAAGACATTTCACTCAGCTTCTGAGGCCTGAAGTTTACAGAATCCCACCAACAAGAATTTTACGGTGTTTCTGTTCAAAGTGTTGTGGCAAATCTTCCAAACTCAAAAAAAAATTCCATTAAAAATCTCAGGCAAGCTGGGGATCGATCAGGCAGTGCCTTGGGTATTTGAGACCAGCTTGCAGGCCTTGGAGAGAACCTTCTTGCAGTGAAAGATGCTTCTTACAAGTCTCCAGGTCTGCTTAACTGGGCACAGGCATGGATTTACCAGGCCTGGGGAGGAAGAGATTTTAATCAGTGCTGCCAAATGCAGGCACAGACACCCTGGCTCTTCTTGATGTGGTTCTAGGGCTCTGAAGTGCTTCTCATCACCCACAACATGCAGGCTGGGATTACTTCTCACTCTGGAGAAAATACGGACCCAGTTTCTCCTACAGCAGAGGTTAATCTTCAAAATATGTGGTGGGGAGCACTTATTTCTCTGGGGAGGAGGAGAAATCAACCAGCTGAGCTCACTGGACTTCTCTCCTCCTGCTGTGTTCATGATGCTGTGAGTCCATCTCCATGAGTAACATTCCCTGTTTCTGTGTGCAGGGAATGAGTGGGCACGAGGAGACGCCAGCATTCACGGGATCATCGAGGTTTTTCAGGCTCCATCATCACCCAGAGCTGTGTGCCTCAGTCATTGCTATAATCAGCCTCTAAAATCAACATTTTAGTCACTTGGATGTTGGTATGAAAGGTGGAATTGTCATGTCAGGCAGTGGGAGCAGCTCCCGATTACAGGAACTGGAGGAAGTGTCCGACTCACTGGGCCAGAAAAAGCAGTTTCCAGCCATGTCACCAAGTCCAAGTCACTTCTTTCCAAGCTGGCAGAGGAGGTTTAACCCAGGCAGTTCCTCTTTTTCCAGAGAAGAATGCAGATAATGAACCACCCAGGGAAAAGGGAGCCTCAGTTCCTGTTAGAGGGAAAATCCTGGAGTGTTTAATGGGCAGAGAGGAACACACAGGGAACACAACATCCCTCACCACCAGATACAGGAGTGTAGGGCTGGAAATAAGTAAAGTTTTCTCTAGAGGATGATTTGCAAGGACAGATAGAAAGAGCTGGTTTTGAAATATGCACCAAATGACTGAAAATTAGGAGAGGAGATGATTTCATAATAAAAGAGGGTTCATTCAAAATAATGGGTTGAAACTGAGGCAGGGAAAATCTGTCCTGAAAAGATGCTACATGAATATCATGTCAATCCAAAGAATTCTCTTTGGAATCACTGAAAGTTTCAAACACCATCCCATGGAAGCAGATCTATCCAGTGCTCTCCTGACTGCAGCAATGAGGAATCTGCAGATTTTAGAACTCTTGTTTTGGGGACCCAAAGCATCTGAGGCTTTCTTTCAACTGGTAGATGTTCACCTTCCATTCTGCTTCATTTATTTGCCAGAAAGAATTTGACAAAAAGTGGAAGAGGCCTGTAGGGACTTAAGTTTGTTGCAGCTCCTGAGCATTTCAAATGCTGCTGCAGCTGATACAAAGTTTAGCTCTCAGTTTAAAGCCTGATAGTGGGTGAATTTTTGCTTCCCTTATGTTTTTTACAGGTCTAAACAGATCTTTGGAGAGGGAATGGAAATGAACCATTCCCTAGATTTAGATGGATGAGACAGAAAAAAATACCTCCGTTCTAAAAAGGGAGGTTTGATGTTTTTAAAAATCAAATGACTGGAGCATTAGTTCAACCTGAATTTGTTATAACACGGAAGTTCCTCCCTAATTTTGGTGCTCACCCTCCAAAAACTACTTGAGTCAAGCAGTGGCAGCACAAACTTGATCCAAAAAAAAAAAAAAAAAAGAAAAAGCAGCATTTAGGTGGGGCCACGCTTTCCTGACTGTGTATTCCTTGAGGCATTTTCACGTTGCCTCATTCCCCAGTGCTGCTCAGCATTACCAGAAACTCTGCACCACAACTGAAGATTCCCAAACTCAGCCTGAAACAGCTGCAGAGCCACCCTGACCTAGTTGGGAGCGTGAAACTCAGCAGCCAAGAGAGGTCTGTGCTTTGGGAGACCTGGCTGAGCTGGGATGTGTCACACAGGAGCCTCAACCAAGAGCCAACTGCAGGAGAAGGTGCTTCTCTCCTGCTCTTAAAACTGGTTTTATTTTTTCCTCCAAAGGTTTGATGGCCTGGTGAGCCTTCCCCCCCTGCCCAGCACCAGGACATGCTCACAGGACAGAGGCAAGGGGAGCAGCCAGCACCCTGCACATCTGGACCTGCACATCTGTCCAGTGAGGGCTGGCAAAGGACTCTTTGGATTTGGGCTGTTAGTTTTTGCCTCAGGAGTGGCAGGGGACACTGAGAATAGCACAAATGCAGGAAAACACACTGGGAAAAAAGTAACAAATCCATTCTTCCCATTGCTTTTCATCATCTCCTGCTTACCCCTGACACTTTGCCAAGAGCAAGGATAGCTATGTCCTGAAGACCAAAATTGATGCCACTCACATGAAGTGGATTTTTTACTGCATTTATTTCAACTTAATCATTACTGAGCCCATCCCTGCATGGGGAATTGGCCACTGATGTGGGAATTAGGGAGATGCAGGTGGAAGTGAGCACTCTCTCAGGTGGGGAGAGGATATAATAGGGGAGGAAGGGAGGCAGCTTTGGGTTTTTTGGCTGGGGAGGAGTGGGTGGAAGTTGAGATATAGGAGCAGGCTTTTCTCTCCTCTTCTGTTCTCTTTATGTGAGCCCTGGTGATGATGCAGTGGGGCACTGCTCAAATGCAGAATAAAAATGTTCCTTTTCCCTGCTATAGAAGGAAAGAAAACAGCAAAGACAGACTGAGAAGTGTCATGAGTGGAGCTCCTCACTGTGCTGAGCAGGACTCTCAGGGCAGCTGCTGAATTGGGTCCAGGCAGTGTAGTTTGGAGGAATAAGAAATAATTAGGATAACAATTTTTTACCCAAGCAGAAAGAATAAGCTGCACAGTGCCACAGCTGCAGTAATATAGTTGTGATGGAGGCTCCAGCAACCCTTCTCCATCCCCTTGTGCATGGGACTCTTCTTTCCTGGCAGGGATCTTTGGGAATCAGCTCTCCAGGCATGGGTGCTCTGCAAAAATGCATCCCAGCATTGCTAAAGAGGCTGACTTGTCCCTGCAGCCCAGACTGCACCAACTGGTAAGTGATATCCCAGTATTTTCCTGGAATGACTTCCCACAAGGCTGACTCCTGGTAGGTGACAGTCACACACTTGCAGGCTAATTCATTTTCCTGTTGCTCAGCTGTGTAAAGCAGCCTCTTATCTTGCAATTTATGAGCATAATGTATAAATATTTGCAAGTGCTACTCAGTTGTCTGGAGAGGTGTGAAAAGCTCTTTATGTACCAGCACACAGAGGTGATCCCAGGACAAGTTTAACTCCAAGGGGAGGGGTAAGGAGAGCACAGTGAAGAATCATGGAAGGCTCCTGTCAATCAGCTAAACACTCTGCTCAGGGGAAGTGGGCTGCTGCTGGTATGCTCAATGTTTTTTTTTCTCATATTTTGGATTGTTTTTAAGGAGCTTGGGGGATGGAATGATGACAATAAGTAATTTAATATTATTCTTGCTGTTACCCAAGGTAAAAAATGCATTTAGATAGTGACTTCTCCCCTTAGTGACTCTGTTGGGGTACTGAAAATCACAGAATTAAATATAAAATCTGAATAACTTCTAATGTGAGTTTGCCTGGGATAGTGTCCTGTATCAGCAGAAGAGCAAATGGAGCTCTGGCTCGCTGATGTCAGATGGAAGCTCTCCAAATGCTTATTCCCTCCCATCTGGGGTTTCCTTCATCTTGTTCATTTTGCTTTCTGAGTCTAACACTTGCTAGGAAAACAAGATAATGCCACCCGGGGCTTCTGCTGCTTATTTGTGCTGCACAGACTGTCCAAAACTGAAATTTTCAAGTAATTTTTAATGGGAGATGCACATTATTAATGTTCTTGACCCTTATGGCATCTCCTCAGTAGCTGAAGCAGCTGTTGACTGCTGTAAAACTCTATAAAATGGTCATGGTCATGACAGAGCCTCTTGCAAAACCCTCCATGGCTCCTGAAAAATGCTGCCCTTGTCAGAAATATCAGGGTGGAGCAGGGAACAAAAAGGCTGAGCAGGTTAATGATTAAAACTGGCAGAAAATGTTTGCACAGATGTGACTGGCTGGAGCTCTGCCTCTCATTTCCTGGCTCTCAAATCTGTCCCCACAAGCAGCCCAGCTCAGGCTAACAGCACCCCAAAATTCTGTTTTCAGGGAGATCAGCCAGAAACAGGCAGGGCTCCTGGTCCCTAAATCTGAGAGCTGCAGAGGAAAGGCCACCCTGGGGCTCAGGGCTGCCCTGACAGTGCAAGGAGAAGCTGTTCAGAGAGCAGGCAGGATGGAGTGGAGCTGCTATGTGGGAGCTGTTCACAGCTCCTGCAGCCCCTGAACCTTTCCGTGGGCAGGCTGGGAGCAGGGCTCTGCCTCTCTTGCTGCAGCTTGTCCCGGTTTTCCCTCTCTGGATAACTGCCACAACAGTATAAATAGGCCTTGCTGCTAGGTCCTGTGTTTTGCTAAACCACACAGATCTGGGTGCTTTCAGATATAGCCAAAGTCCTGCTTCCTGCCAAACTCATTTTCACTCCTTAGCAAGAGGATTTCTGTTACTGTGGTTGATCAGAGGTAAAGCAAGGCTCCTCAAATGCACCTTCACACAGATTTCATGTGGCTTTGCCTATTTCCACCCTCAGAGTGATTTCAATTAAACAGTTTCTCACAGTTTGTGTTGAGAACCAAGCTGGTGCTCTCCCAGGCAGGAGGGAATGGCAGGATGCAGTTCTTTTTCCAGGTTCTCACACCAGCAGCTAAAAGACCATCCAAGCAGCTGCCTCTGGGTCGTCACAGTTTAGCTCAGGCATTTGGCTAGATGTGAACAACATTTCCTGGCCCAGGGTTTGGAGTAGAGCAGGGATTTGTGTCAGGCAGAGCTGGATGTGTGCTCAGCACCTCCAACCAAAGGGATCCTCAGTGCCAAATCCAACCAGCCCGGGCACAGCCCCTTTCCCCACGCAGCTCCTGGGGAGCTGATTCATGAGCAGGAACTGTGCAGTGTTCCTGGCATTTCACACAAGGTCTGAGGCAAATGTAATACCCAGCAGACCTGTTTTTAAAGGTACTTTATGAACAGGAGGAGCTTACCTTAAGTTTGTAGATGTATTTTAATGCCATAGTCTTTGGGTCTATGTTGTAGTATCCAAAGATAATTTGGTTTTACTTCCAAATTTTGATCTACCTCCCATCAAAAAACACCACCCAAACTTGACTTTTTTTTTTTTGTCCTTGTCTACAGCTGAAAAAAGATTCCTGTTTTGCTGCCTACATAATTCTTCTTAAACTCCCATCTAATAACTAAGCTGAGACCAGCAGCTGTAAATACACCTTGCAGGTGTGACTGCAAAGACATAGGAGTTTTTTTTCACATCCTATTTCTGGTGATAATGCCAAGACTCTATAAAAAGATCAGAGGAATTTATGGTCACTCTTCAGGCATGTCCCAGACCAGAATTCTGCATTCACCATTGCTCAAGAGCTCCAAAGTAGAAAAGCTGAGAAAAGCCATTGCCTGTCACAGGGATGTGAAACCCAACTGGTTGTGTTCCCACAGCCCCTGTGGGGACATATTCATTAAAAACTTTTACAGGTAGGGAAAAATCTAAACACACCCACCATGTTTTCCCTGACAGCACTGCGAAAGTATAAGATTTTCTAACTTTGTAAATTTTCAAAGTAACAGCTAAAATTTTTTGCTTGCTGGAGCACTTAGGATCATTTCCTTGTTTTTGCTTTCTGCCTTTTGAGTAGGCCCATGCTATGTAATAAACTGAGCATGACATAAAGGTGTCATTTACAACCCAAATGCAGGTACAGAACAATTTCCCTTTGCCAACAGCGTGTAAACTGCAGAGCAGCCATCACCTGCGATACTCCACTGCTGCCATGAAGTCACCTGTGAGCAACTCAGCTTTAGTAACACCCCAGTGTGTAATTACTACCTGTGTGTCATCCCACTTTGGCAGCTCTGAAGTCAGGAGTTGTTGCCTGGCCAGTTTCTCCCTGCTCCCTAATTTCAGATGGAGCAAACCCCGAACGGCCGCGGTTCCTCGGCGCTCCCCTGGCTCTGCTTCCCAGTTGAGCGTGCCGGATGCCTGGAGCAGAGTGGGTTTGTGTTTTTAGGATAGTCTGGAGCCTGAATGTGGTTTTGCTCCTTTGGCAGATGAGTTTTGGATGTTATCAGTGGGGCCTTGCTCTGATTTCCGCCGCCCAGACCCGTCCACGCCGCCATGGAGGTGTTGTGAGCAGGGTGAGTGCTCCGGGGGTGTTTGGGGTGTGATGCGTCTGGAGAGAGGGAATTCTTCCAGAGATAAAGGTGGAACCCATCCTTCACACAGAGAATACGTTTCTGCTGTGCTTGTTTCTGTTTTTCTAGGCTGTAAACGGCTCTCCTGAGCTGTGCCACGCTATTTCCTTGGGCATTCAGGAGTGAAGATGGACAGGCCTAATTTAATTTGTGTTTCTCAGCCTGGAACATTGTTGCACTTCCTAATTCCTGTGCCAAGGGGATCCAAAATGGAATATCATACAGGCAAAACTTTAATACATTCATCATCTTCCACCAAAAGTTTCAGCTATTGTAGTGACCACTGAAAGTCAAATAGAAGTTATAAAATAAGTTATTTCAACTCAAAACCTCTTCTTTTTTATTTAATTCTGAAATAGGCAGGTAAATAATCTCATTTCATTTTTCTGGGAAAAATGTTGCTTTTCAGAGTTTTTTTTTTAATATCCGTTAGGAAAAACCTTCATAGTAAAGTAAAAATTTTTCACTAAGAATAGCATTTTTGGTAATACCTGAAGTCCATGAATGCCCCTTAGAAGTTTAAAAATCTTACAGGAAGATGAAGCTCTTCCTACAAGTGTAACTTTCTGCTGATATCACTCATAAATAATGCAGAAAAGTCAGAATGAAGCTTTATCAGCTTTCCCCTCGGGGGGAGGGATTTATTTTTTATGGGCTAGTAAGAATTGGGTTGTAGGTGCTGGAAAGTGTCATGGTCTGTTCTGAGGAGTCTGTGAATGAAACAGCTCTTGGAAGTCACATCCCTTCCTCTGCCCCCAGGGAAGGGGAGACCTTTGTGCCACAACATCACAGCTGAGTGTTTCTTCTGATTTGTAGGATTCTCTCTCTAGCCACATCATATAAACTGCTACTGAGATATAAAGATACAGATAGGTGTGATTTTTCTGGTTCTCAGATAAGCAGAAGGTGAGTCTCTGATAATGTGTAGGAATGGCAGAATCGCCATTCACCATCACAGATAAATTCCCTTTTCTTACCCCCAGCACTCCGGAGGTCAGATACCAACTCCTCAGATCTCTTTCAAAGTAATTCTTAATACTTTAAATCAATGCAGGGGTTTTGTCTTGCTGGCCACTTCAAATGAACCACTTCCCTGGTGGCCTGTAAGTGACAATTAAGGAGATAATGGGAGTAGAAAATAGTTACAACCAAAGACAACACTCGGTATCGGGTTACATAAGCTATACTTCTTAGATCTGACACTTTTCAGGCTGCTGCACTATTTTTTCTGTCTGTCAGAGATTACAGAAAATGATTGTGCACTGAAAGCTGCTGATGAAAGCCCAGCTTAGTTTTCATCTCAGCACACAATTAATAGTGATTAAAAATGAAGCAGACGCTACCTCAGCACTGTAACAAGGTACTTCTGCTATGCTGCCTGCAGTTATTTACTTGAGCAGGCTGAGAGCTCATTTTAAATAGACTTTTTGGCTGGGATACAGTCACATCTCTGCGCTTTTGAAAGCGTAGTCCCTCTGTACTTAAGGAAATCTGTTCCTCTTTTTCCTTCCCAAATTGCTTTCTTACATCACTGATGGTTCAGCAGTCCTTCACCATCCAATACAACTTCAGTGCTGTCTTTGGTTGTTTCCCACCTCTCCTCAGAGCTGCAGCCGGTTCTCCAGCCACTACTAAAATCTCTGTGGTGAAAACCGACTGCACAGGGGGCTTTGAGCTGCTGCCATCTCCGAGCAGCTCCAGCATCACCCACAAACAAGAGGAATTCAGGAATTTAACCTTGATCTTTATTCCTCCAGCTCCTCATTCTACTCTTCCAGCCCTCTGACTTCACATCCCACCCAGCTGTGCCCTTCTCAGCTTGGCAACTCCTTTTGTTGACTTGGGAACTTTTAAATCTGTTCCCAGCTATTCTCTTCCTTTAAAGTTGCTTGTTTTGTGAAGCTGTTTAATGTCCATGGTCTCCTTTTATTTGATTTATGTCAAGTAAAGGAGGTTTGCCTCTTCCTCCTTCTTCGGGATGGGAGCTGTCTTTGCCCACACACTGCTTTGTATTCTTTAAGTACTTGGTAAGAAGTAAATAGCAGAATTATTTATGAACTTAGCAAGACAACAGTCATTTGTTTTAGCTGTGTTTAGACTAAATGTTTATCAGTGTATTCACTGGCACAACATGTGTCTGGGGACTACGTGAGTGGCATTTCCAGTGGCACAGACGAACTCCCTCTTCCCACCTCCACTGTGTCATTTCCAAGTTCAGCTCATCTCTTCGTTTACTAAAACCTGTGGGGGTACTTTGTATGCAAGTAAAAATATTTTTCCCTTTATAAATTATTTCTATGAAAGCTGTGATATGAATTCTTAGGGAATTCATCCAAACTAGGAATGTTTCCTAGTATGAACACACCTGTCAATGGGAGAAAACACAAAAATTTATTTTCATGCCTGTTTCTTCAGTCAGCCTTTGCAAGGTAAGGAGCCCTTTCCAATGTTTCAAGTTCCTATTCCATAGAGTGCCAAGAGATTACAGCTGCATTTAGGAGTGTTTGGACCCTGTAAATTCTCAGTTCTCTGTACTTGGGATTGAAAATTGCCATAATTAAACATTTGTTGTTTATGCATTAATAGACTTTCACTCAAATACCAGGGTGTTTGATATTCTTGGCTCCTCTCTCACACCAGGTGTCATGTCTTTTCAAGCACTCTGAACAATCTGCTTTCTGTATCTTGGTACTCCCATAATGAAGGAATCCTGGTGCTAAGGCACACTGACAGCACTGTGACAGGAGCAGAAAGTTTGTGTGTGTACATTTGTCACATTAAGGAAAGTGGAGTAGGAGGGGGAAAAATGTGTGGATGATTTTGTTCAAACTTTGCAGGCAAATTATTTTTACCATTTGTCCTTGGGTGTGGAGGTCACTCCCCAGATTTCCTTGGTAATAGATCCCTGACCTCATAAATATTCCTGGGTGTACCTTCAGTGAATTTTAATGTATCCTGAATTCACCTTCTTGCTTTCAAATTATCCTGGGTTGTTTAAAATGATGCCCTTGAGTGTTAGATTGAGAAACAGGGAGGTAGTAATTCATTATTCCTTACAGAATTCATGCTGTGGGTGTTCCTAGGCAGGTAACATGCATTCAGATCCTTTTGTGTCATGTGCTGGTGGTCATTTCCATCCTGCAGAATCATGGGGGTTTTTATTTTTCCTGAGGAAATGTTGGGAAATCACCAGGACACAAATCCTGGATGTTATCCATGTGATAATTTAGCTGAGCTCACCTTGGGCATCATTTTCAGTCTGCTGCTTCTGCTGTTCCAATGCAGTGAAAACTTTCAGGGATTTTTTCTTGGTTCTTTTCGCATCTGGAGCCTTCCTTTATCCATTTTCTGTTGCACGGATCTTCCTGGCATTTACCACTTTTCTGAAGTTATCTTGGTCAAGAGCAGGCTGCTCAGCTTAACTGTAAAGATGCCCAACTTTAGGGCTACTTATGAAAGTCATCATGCTCTGTTTCTCTAAATAACACACCCTGTCACTGGGACTGACAGGCTCAGTTTAATTTAGGCACAGGCTTGAATTTATGGTTCTCTTGGTACCACTTTTAATGGCACTTGTCATAGACTGAAATTTAATGAGTCATGTGTATAACCCTCCAGATTTGACACATGAAATGGTGGGGGTGTGTGCTTAACAGCTGAAAAATGAGAAACTTTGTGAGGAAAAAAGATCAATATTTGTGTGTTTACACGTGAAGGGACTGTAAAAAGGTAATTTGGTCACCACACTTCCTTCAAAGGAACAGGAGTCAAGTAACTGATGTCTTTCTACTGCAGAAATATGATTAAAGATAACAACGAAATTGTTCCACTAATGGGCAAGAAAACAAACCCACCTGGAATTCCCCCTGCAAACCAGCAAGAGAAAAAGGTGACTGAAGGCACTCCCACCAAGAAAAGGTAGGACTCCAGCTCAATAACTCCCTGCAATATCTCCTTTAGGAGATCTTTTGCACTGAAATACCAACCAACATCTTTGTTCTGTATAACCTCACAAGAATCTGATCTAATGATGGTTAATGTTTGGTATAAAGTGATCTTTTTTTAAGAGATCAAATGGAAGAACACACCAGGTTTTATGTAAGAGATGCTGGCCTGAAAAGAAGGAACATTTCAAACTTAGCCTCACATGGAAATGTGACAGATTATGGAGAGGCAGAGGGCTGGGAGAGCAGGAGGTTTGAAAAATCCTGTCACAAACAGAAACCTAAATTCACTCTATTTTTCATTAGTCTGATTAATGAGACTTTTTTGCTGGTTTATAAAATATTCACTTTCATTCATAATTTATATTAGAGAATTAATAAAGGGATTGGTGTTTAATATGAATGGGGAAATAGAAGGTGTAATTCCTGCCTGATACTATGAAGTCAACTAAGTTACTGTAGAGCAAGGATGAATTTTCATTCATAAACTTTTCATTCTGGATAATTACTGGTAATTATGGCAATTTCTGAAGCTCTGAAGGCCTGGCCAGTTGTGGCTGTTCTGACATTTAAAATTCTCAATAATCAAAGGAATCACTTTTCACAGGAATGGTGCCATTACTTATTTGAGATCCACTGCCTGGGTGGTCCAATTTGTCTTTTTGTCATTAAATTCAAGAAGAGAAGCTCTTTGGTGGCATATGGGGGGAGACAAGGTGTCTGAACAGCTCATGACACACCCAGCACTTCAAAAAGGGGCAGTTCCATGGTAGATTGTGGAGTTATAGGAATATTGCCAAAGCCAAGCCCTCAATTACTTAAATCCTATCTCACATTCATTGTGGCCTCAGAAACAGTAACCTTGGGGTTTTTCCCACCTGAACCCAGAACTCAGGGTGTGGCTGACAACATTCCTGTAACAAACAGCACCGAGATCACGTGGATTTTAATGCAGGGCTTTAACAAATTCCATTAATTATATGTTCCAATGCTGCTTCATCCTGTTCCTTCAAAACTCTCCCTCCACTGCCCCACCAGCAGCTGCTGCACTCCCAGGGTGGCATTTCCCTCTCTCAGCGTGTATTGGAGATATTCACTTTCTCCAAAGACAGGGGCATTCCGTGCTGGAAACTTCTAGAATTTGGGTGGATTAAGACTGTAAGTGAGCACAGGAAATCCGAGTCAGAGCCTGCTGATGGCTGTGGGCAGAGCACCTGGCCACATCAGCACCTGGCTATTCAATGGCACCCTGTTTTGCACGGTGGCTTTTGGGGTTTTTCTCCCCCCATGACATCCCCAGGGAACCCCCAAACCAGGAGAGGTGAAGTCTGTCAACCCCCAAAGCAGGGCTTCCTTCCCAGCTGCTGCACAGCTGTTGGATGCCAGAATTAACACCTGGATCATCGAGCCCCAGGAAAAGGAGATGAACTAGATACTGCTGGTTTTAGCAAATACCAGCAGGTTTTTCAGTTGTGTCCTAACAACACACTGCATTTTACCATCAATGCAAGTACTTCACTTCAACAAGAGTTTTTGGGGAAGATGCAGTGAGAAAAAAATGCCCTATGGACAAACCCATAAATATTAGGTGAGTTGGAAAGGTTTTCCAGGTGACTACTGCAACATTTTAGAAATGTAAGGCAGTTTCTGAACAACAGCCTCTGTGGGAGTTGCTGTATCCACCACTTAAACTCCTCTGCCTGTGCTGAGCTGTAGCAATGTTTTACTGAGATCCAGTAAAACCAAGCCATTGATTTTTGCCTCTCTACTCTGCAGGCTTTTAAAAAAGGTGAAGCCTTTCTTTTCTTATCACTTTTTCTGTGTTGTTCCAAATTTTATTTCTTTTCACTATAGATGTTTCTATAATTATTTAGAGGGAAAACTGTTGAATGTCATGCAGGCAAGAGGACACACTCAGCCCTGGCTGGTGGAAATGCCTGATGTCACTGAACTGTGACCTTTCAAACTTTCTGATTTAATCACTATCACTTAGCAGTGATAGTTTGAAATGATCCATCCTGATGGCTCCTGGCTGGAAGAGCAGGGACTGGGATTTAAAAAAAAAGCATTTTTGTGTTGCTGGGCACTGAAAGGAACTGGGTGCAAGGCTGGCTTAGAGATTGCTGCTCACACATGTCAGGATCTGATGCCATGTGTTCTAAAAATACCTTGGGAATTCTGCCCATCTGCCAGCCTGGAAGAGCTGGGCACAGGCTGGAGGTTGGGATCCCCTCAGGGGAAAGCAGATCAGCCTCTGCTCCAGCTCAGGTTTAATGCCAGGAGAGATTAATTGTTTAGCTTGCCCTTGGTAGTTCCTTTCTTGGTTTATGGTTGCGCTTGGTTTTTGTCACTGATATTTTTTTTAAATGCACTGTCTTCAACAGTTCCCACTTTTTCCTGGAGATTGATGGTTTTGAAAGCAATGCCACTCCCAGTAACACCTCTCCCCCCGTGTTTTCCAAACCCATGGATTCAAATATTCGCCCGTGGTAAGTTACAGATGCACAAGCAATGGTTCTGTTGCAAATATATCTATTTTCTTCCCAGCAGCTTCCCATTAGTTCTCCTTGGGCCTCAGGATTTCACGACTTTTCATGGCTTTTGGTCACTTCAAAGACAAAACTTCACTGGAGATTTATCTTTGGTTTTATCTACTGCTGTCGTTTCCATGGAATAAATCAGGCCTCAGATCTGAATAAATTTAAAATCAGTATTTTACTTTAATCTTAGCCTCTTATTTATGATGCATTAGAACAGACTCCATGCTCTCATTGGGTGTTTTCTGCTGTGTGAAGACCACAGCCTAATTTAGAACCCTGTTCCCAGCTGGCTGCTGACGTCTTCCCACTGTTGCTCTTTAACAATCAAACATGGAAATGCTGAATCTGAAATATTTAAAGCAGCCATTTATGCTGAATGAATAGAGAGAAATTATGACTGAGAAGAACACAATTAAAAAAAAAATATGCACTGCTAACAACCAATAATTATGAGTAAGGGAAAAATGTCACAAATCTGGCACAGGTCCACAATGGCCAAAGGTTTTTGTGTTTGAGGATGTCTGGTCAGCTTTCAGGAATTGGCTGACTGGCTGATTTTGGTTTCAAAGGAGAGGTGCCCAAATTTCCCCCTCTCATTCAGGAAGTGACCTGCACATGTGCTTTGTCACCACATTACTCAGCTTTCTGCAGAGGAGAGACAGATGGAATGAGTGGACTTAGAGCTCCCAGCTTTATTTCACAGGGAAGGGAGTACCTGCAGAGCAGTGCTGTCCATGCATCTGTTTTGCCAACAATTAATAGCTCAGGTTCTCTAAATTATTAACCTGAGGTAGTCCATCCAATCTGAACCTTAGAGAAAACAAAAATAAAAGTAAGAAACTCATTTGTCCTAACTTTTCTAAGTCAGGTCTGCTTTTAGAACTGTGTGGAAATTTTGTACAGCAATTACAAAATACCAACGCCATTGAAAAATCTCTTAATTATATCACCTAAATATCTATTTCAGGCCTAGTCCTCAATTTCTTTCATTCAAGGCACAAAACACTCTTGAATTGCCTACAGTGTTCTGTGTAGTAAATCTTTAGGTAAATCTTTCATTGTGGGCTTGCAACCCACTCACTGCGACTGATTTAGGATTTGTTTTGTGCCAGATGACAAATTAAGCATGTGAAAAGGAAGAATGTGAGCTTCAAGCATTCAGGGTGATGCCTAAAAAGCAGTGATCATTAAAAAAAAAAAAAAGCAAAGTTCCCACGGTTTCAGGATCTGTAGTGAAATAATATAATAAAACACAAAGCAGATTGCTTCCCTAATGTGGTCTTCTAAAAAATATAATAAAATCCTATATGTCTTTCCATTTTTATCACTAACTTTAAAATCCACGTGGGAGATAAAATGATAGAATTAAAAGGCCAATGTCAAATTGGACTCATTTTAGCTCTAGTGTAGCTACTCTGTCCTACCATTGACTGTTTCTTCATGCAATTTGCCAAAATACCTGCTAATATCTTGGCACATTTGCTTTTCTTTCTCTGCAGTGCATCTGGAAATGGGGAAGACATGGATTCCCCACAGTCTCTTCAGGATGATGCCACTGAATACAGTCCTAACGTTGACAGCTGTGGGTGAGTGGAAACACAAATATTTCTCAGCACATTTTGAACTGATTAAATCTGTGGTAGGGTAGATATTGCCTATTTTTCCTGCCGTGCTTTAGGAAAAAAGGTCGTGTGTGTGCATGCCTTTCTGAACTTTCAGTAATTAAATGTTGAAATAAACAACTCTAACCTCTCAATTTTCATATTTAGTGTAAGGATTCTTCATATATAATGGGTGTTTTTTTGCAGGACCTACACACCACAATCAGACATGGAGTTTTTCTGCTTGGGGGAAATATGAAATAATTCTTTTTCTAGCATAAAGAATGATCAGAAAGTGGTGTAAGATGTGAGGTTAAGAACTCTCTTGTGCTGTGAGAGCAGCACCAGGTAACCTCAGCACTGCAGTCAGTTGTGGCAGAGCAAAGAAGAGTTTCTTAGCCTTTATTCTAGAAGAACGGATAAACTGAACCCCCCCCCCAAAATACTTTAAAAATGTGCTGTTTATAGCAAAGCACCCTCTCAACAGCCCACATGCCTGCAAATAAGCAATGTGAGAAATGTTCTGAGCTATCCATGGAAGTGGGGCAAGT
The DNA here is from genome assembly GCA_018697195.1 of Certhia americana. Lineage (NCBI taxonomy): Eukaryota > Metazoa > Chordata > Aves > Passeriformes > Certhiidae > Certhia > Certhia americana. Next base: position 3,392,470 of record JAGMWU010000020.1, on the reverse strand, counting down.
TCGTCTAGGCTGGGGTGAATCATTATATTTGACTTTACTCTCCTTAAAAAAAAAAAAAATAAACCAGGGCAAATTGTACCAGCAATTTCATGATGATTTCTTACAATTCAGTGCTAACACATCCCAAGGCCCTGAGCTGAGGAGTGCCAGGAAGAAGCTGAAGAGGAACCTGTTCAGGGCAGTGTCTGAGGGGAATGTGGAGGAGCTGCAGCGGCTGCTGGCGGAGCTGAAGGAACGCTCAAGCTCCTGTACCAACCTGCCCGTGCAAGGTGAGCTCTGCAGGCACCTGAGGGAGGGCTGCCAGCTCCTCTGGGAGTTCAAGTGCAGCCTAAACCTGGGAAATATCTTTATTTCCCTGTGAATTGGGGAGTTATGGCACTGGGATGTCCAACAGGAAAACCAGGGTTGTGTCGGTGCTCAAATACAAAGTGAACGGGATGGAGTAATGGTTTGGCAAATAGTTTGTGTTCATCTGTATCCCTCAGGTTTCACCCCTAATGAACAGAAGTTTAATAAATATCAATGCTCTAATCTCTAAATTCACTCTTGTAGATTACCTGATGAAAAAGTTCACAGCTTCAGACACTGGCAAAACTTGTCTGATGAAAGCTCTGCTGAACATCAACCAGAACACAAATGAGATAGTGAACATGCTCCTGTCCTTTGCAGAGGAAAATGGCATTTTGGAGAGATTTATCAATGCAGCATACACAGAAGAGGCATATAAAGGTATTGCCATCTGATAGCAGTTTCAGGTATATGGTTCAACATAACCTCCATAAAGTAATGATGGTTTAAATCCCTTGAAACAACTTTTATTCATTATCACTGGTGTCATTCTTTGTGAAACATCATTAATTAATAATTAATCATCACACACACTATTGTGGGCTTGAGAGACTCAGCCCTAAATTCCTGTGTCTGCTTTTTCAGGCCAGACAGCTCTAAATATTGCCATTGAGAGGAGACAGTATGAAATCACCCAGAGCCTCATAGAAAAAGGAGCTGATGTCAATGCTCGTGCCCAGGGTATTTTCTTTAATCCCAAACACAAGCACGAAGGCTTTTATTTTGGTAAGTGGAATTGAGAAATTTCTGGAAAAGTTAAGAAGGAATACCCAAAACTTTCATAAAACAAGAACTTAATCCAGTACAACCAATATATAAATGTGTTTTCATATTTTAAGATGGTTAACACAGTATTTTCTGTTCTGATTTGAATGCTTGAAGTAAAACACGACCACTTGTTGCTTTTTGTGATTCTGTAGGTGAGACTGCACTGGCTTTAGCAGCATGTACCAACCAGCCAGACATAATTGAGCTGTTAATGGAGAATGCCAGGACCAATATTTCCTCTCAGGATTCCAGAGGAAACAATATCCTCCATGCATTAGTTACTGTGGCAGAGGACTCCAAAACACAGAATGACTTTGTGATCAGAATGTACGACATGATTCTGCTGAAAAGTAAAGACAGAAATCTGGAAACAACCAGGAATAAGGAGGGTTTGACACCATTGCAATTAGCTGCAAAAACTGGGAAATTAGAGGTGGGTGTGATTTCAGTAGCATCTAAGAGAAACTTGTGCTCTGACACATCTCTTTCCAGGCTGGTCGTGCTGCTCTGTATCAGTATTTGGTGAGCTACTTTTGTTCAAAACACAAATATTTCCCTTGCAGCGTTGTTTTTATGCCTCAAGGTTTCTGTGTAACTCCCTCCCTTGGTACAAACTACACAAGCTGTTTAGAACCAGCCTTCTGTTGTACAGAAATTCTGCATTTAGAACCAAACAATTTCAGAAAACTCACTAGAACTGCTCTGTTGTACTGCTGTAGAATTTGATTTGCATAAATCAACTGTAGTGCAAAGAATTGGCAATAGGATGATTTAGAAAGTAATTAAGTTGAAGGAAGGCATAAATGAACACATGGAAAATTGTGCTTTCATCCTTTAGAAAAATACCTCTGACAGAAAATCTGAAAGCATTGAAAACACTGAACTTATTTCTTAGAAATTTCTTGGTTTTTATTTCTCATGTCCACCACCCCTCACTGAATAACACAAATACATTAAATTGCACAACTGTACAAAATGTTAGAGGTAAAAGGTGGGAGTTTGGGCAAGTATATTCATGTGCTTTCTCCTTTTCCATGAAAAACACAGCTGCTGGCAAATGATCTGTTCATGTTTTAGATTCTGAAGTACATCCTGAGCAGAGAGATCAGAGAGAAGCCAAACAGGAGCCTGTCAAGAAAATTCACAGACTGGGCTTATGGTCCTGTTCAGTCTTCTCTGTATGATCTGACAGAGCTGGATACCACTGCTGACAACTCAGTGCTGGAAATCATTGTTTATAATACAAATATTGGTGTAAGTTTCCTATTAATATATATATATTGTTGAGTTTTTTTCCTAGAAATACCCCCATTTTAGAAGTGCCAGCCTTGCAAACAGCTGAATTGCTTGTCAACAGTAATTTTTAGTTCTCAGTTTTTGTGTCAGGAGCAAGATAAATTTTACACAGCTGCTACTGTCAGCTGTAAGCAAATATGCATTCAGCTCCTGCAACACAGGTTAGTATTTTGGGAGTGTCTTTTCCTACATTTGAAGCATTAATTTGACTTAAGTACATAAATATGACCAAGTAGGTCAGACCAAATAAACTTTACTCAATGGGTTTGTATTTTAGGTGTTTAGGAGTATTTGATTTGCAAAACCAGGATTTTACATTTGCTGAATTCAATCCCTGCCACAAAACTTCCCTAGGAAGCAGGACCAGGAGTTCACAGGAGAGTTTTAGCCCAGTCTTAATTCACCAGGCTGGGATTGGCAGCTTATCCCAGCAGGAGGAGGAATGGTCCCTTTGTCCCATCCCAGGGTGGCCTGGCACATTCCTGAGCACAGAGGTGTTTCTAGAGCAGCAAGGATAACATGGAATAAAATACACAAAATTCACACCTAAAATTCAGTTTCCTTACATGCAGCAAGTTGAAATATTTCTTTTTTTTTTTTTTTTTTTTCTTTCCTCCTCAGAATCGTCATGAAATGCTGACTTTGGAGCCTCTGAACTCACTCCTGAGGATGAAATGGAAGAAGTTTGCACGGCACATGTTTTTCATGTCCTGCTGTTTTTACTTCCTGTACAATGTAACATTAACATTGGTTTCCTACCACAGACCTAATGAAAATCAAGTGAGTACAGGAATCTCACCGAATTTTACTGACTTAAAAGGCAATAATATTTCCTGAATTGTATTTAAAATGCTAAAACAAGAGCAGATATTGGCATATCTGGGTATGGAGGGACCATGCTCTCCCACATCAGTGTGGGAGCATCAGATTTGCATTTTGTGGAAGTGACCTGAAATACAAATACCTGATACAAAGACTAAAATTTCTAAAGGTGGGAAGAGGGTATTTTGTTTTTCCTTTAGGAATGCAACTTCTGATATTTCAAACACCTCTGTTAGGGGGCTGATTATGTAAACACATCAAGAAAATCCTTCCTGGAAGGGAAGAAATTGTGAACCCAGAGAGTTACAGGTGTGAGGGTTTCTGTTGCTTTGCCTTTTACCCTTCAGGGATGGAACTGAGATTTCTCTTCTGGATTTGTCTTGCAGGCTCCTCCTTATCCACTGGCTCTGACCCGAGGAGTGGGGTGGCTGCAGCTGTCAGGACAGGTGATGGTTATGTTAGGAGCAATATTTTTAGCCATAAAAGAGGTAAGGGGGTTTTTTTTAGTAACAAATATACAGCTAATTTGTAAAATACTTATCTAAATTTATGAATATTCTGCTGGTATTTGCAACGCCCATGGAGTATCTTTGATATTTTGGTAATTTTCAAATCTTTGGCACAATCACTTATTCAGAATGACCCTGGTTGTAGATTTGAGTACAACTGTGAAACAAATATTAAGATGTCTGCTTTTCAAATTGTCAGTGCAGAGATCTGATATTTGTATATCAGTATTGTCAAATTATTTGCTTTAAGGACAAAAGAATTGCAAGTTGTAATGAAACAAAAATCCCAGGGTATAACTCTGCCATGTACTGTAAGTAATTAAAAACAGTAACTTAAATTATGACAATGACAGAATTTCAACCTTTGAATTTACAGCCCTATAAAAAAATTAATTCTAGAAGTGACTATATCTTATCAGCAGATGGATTAGTTGACAACACCAGTTAAATTATTTTGAAAAATAGATTTTGAGGTCTGTTTTCTCTTCCACCATGCCTGTATTTTCTGTTTTTGCCTGCACAGAGTGTGGCCATCTTCCTGCTCAGACCCTCAGACCTGCAGTCGATTCTCTCTGATGCCTGGTTCCACTTTGCATTGTAAGTCTGACATATATATTTTTTTTTTTCTACTCTATATAAAATTCTCTATCTCATGGTCCCAGAGAATATGCTTCTGTAGTAGATATTCACTTTTTTTTCCTCAAAATTATCAGTTTTAGAGGGATGGATGTTAAGTTTACCTGCAGTTTTTCTGTAACACCAGCTATTGGTTGCACTGTCAGTAACAATACCAGGCTTGATGTGCATGGAGTAGATTTTTCCCACCTGCCAAAATCTGTGATGATTCTATCAATTTATCAAGCTAAAACTGCAATTAAATTGCTTCTAAGATATTATAAGGATTCTTAATGTCTCTGTCAGCAGCTGTTTTGAGGAGAATAGTTTACCTAAATTAGGCTTTAATAAATATAATCCTTATATGTTAATATACTTACACCACTTGCACTGCCCTATTTTATCATTAAACTGCAAATTTCATGGGGAGGATAAAAAAAAACCAGCATGAAATTACTAATTAAGCCTAAAGAACAAAGAAATCTTGTTTTCGTATTTTTCCATTCCGTTGTTGGTTTTGTGCTAGTAATTTCTCTTTTACGTATATGTTTGTTTTTTAACAGTTTTATACAAGCTTTGCTTGTGATCTTCTCTGTCTTTTTGTACTTGTTTTCCTACAAAGAACACCTGGTGTGTCTTGTTTTGGCAATGGCCCTTGGCTGGGCCAATATGCTCTATTTCACCAGAGGTTTCCAGTCCATGGGCATTTACAGTGTGATGATACAAAAGGCAAGTTTTTCTTTTGTTTTACCTGCCTGATGATATTTCATTGTTCTGCAATCCAAATCAAGTATATTCAGCAATTATATGCATTTTATAGTTCATATTGAAATGCCTTATTTCCAGTTTTTATGCATTATTTCAGCAGAACACACTATTTGTTCTTCTTCAACAGCAGGAGCTAGTTTGTATCTTAATATTGACATTTTTATTACATTAAATATGTGAGTAGCTTGTGTTTTTTCCAGCTAATGTAGTTCTGCAATTCAATTGCATCATAATCTGTAATGTCTGTATTGTACAGAATTAGTCACTCTCAGAGAACACAGCAGGCTTGAGATAAAAAAATCAGACCTTTGGGTTTGTTTGCTCAAGGAAAGAAGTCTGATGCTCTTGTGTGTGCCTCACCTGTATCCCTACAGAATTCAAAAGCACAAAACTAGTTCTGAATTTTAATCTCTGTCAACTGTTTCATTCCCTTTTCAGGTCATCCTGCAAGATGTGATAAAGTTTTTAGTTGTCTATATCGTGTTTTTGCTGGGATTTGGCGTAGGTAAATATTACTGGAGAAAAGCACTGATGCTCTGTGTGAGTAAAAATTTTAGCATTATTATGAATAAGAACCCTGTTTCCATGAGAGCTCATGCTGGGGTTTCTTCTGGATGTTAAGTTTAGATGTGAACAGATGAGCCATTTGCCTCGGTTTCAAATCCCTGGAATTTCATTTGGATGTGGGCTCTTTGTGCTTCCTGCAACTGTCACCTGGCTGCTCTGTGTGGCTGGGCAGCATTTGCTCTCTTAAGCAGTTTGAATTCTTTGGGATGGAACGTTCTGTATTCCTAAATCATGATTGTGACTGAAATTTCCTTGTGCTTTCTTCTCAGCTCTTGCTGCCCTGATTGAGACGTGCCAGGAGGGGGGGGAATGCCGTTCCAACAGCAGCCTGGGACCTGTCCTGATGGATCTCTTCAAGCTCACCCTAGGACTGGGTGACCTGGAGATCCAGCAGAATTCCAAGTACCCTGTCCTGTTTCTCCTGCTCCTCATAACTTTCGTTGTGCTGACTTTTGTTCTTCTCTTGAACATGTTGATTGCATTAATGGGAGAAACCGTGGAGGACATTTCTAAGGAGAGCGAGCACATTTGGAAACTCCAGGTTTGTCTGGGAGGTGCTTGGGCTAAAACTCTCATGCTGACACAACAGGTTAAGTGTTAAAGATAATCCTCATTTTGTTTTGTGTGTGAATAATAGAAATAAATTATTCCAGTGTCAGTGAATTGTAGCAATTTTGGAATTAACAATCCTAAAGGTGATACCATGGCTTGGATTTTCAACCCATGCACTTTCATTCCCCTGGATATGTCACAGGATGATGTGTTCCACTATTTTTCCAGGAATCTGAATCCCTATTTGCACAAATTGTCAGTGATTTGCTGGTTTTGGTGTTGGCTCTGGGTGGAGGCTTGATCTGTTATAAACTGCAAACTGTGCATGCTGTGAAATCAGACCTTGGCTAACTGTACTCATTTTATTATTTACTGCCAATAAGAGAGCCAGGACTATTTTGGAATTTGAAAAATTCTTACCAAAATGCCTGAGGAAAAAGTTCCAGCTGGGAGAACGGTGTAAAGTGGCTGAAAATGACACCAGGTTGTGTTTAAGGTAAAGCACAGCTGCAATAATGTGCTATCAATTCTACTTTCTTTATGCTGCTTCAAGGTTATTTCTTCTCAAAACCTTCTTTAAAATATTTCTATTATCTCTACAAATTATGCTAGAGGTGCAAAAATATATAATTTGAGTTTTTTTCAATTGTAACCAGTTGTTTAAATAGGGAAAATGTATAAATTTTTATGTAGGCAATCTTTTGGTAAGAAAGCAGATTTTCATCTTCATATGTTTTTACTGTAGAAGCATCAAATCTGCTTGCAGTAAATGTCACTTTATCATAATCTCCTTTGAATGTCAACTTAAAAGCAATCACAGTTAAGTTGATTGGTAATTGATGATCACCATATTAAAGAACTGTGCTATCTAATGAAAAATACTTAAATATTTCAGGACTGTACTAACAATGTGTGAAATCATGAAGTAGTCTTGGTATTATTCTCACCTTCATATAGTGCCTGACAGTGTAAAAGGCATTCAGGCTTTTAGTGCCAGCAAAGCAGGTGGTAAAATGTGACAATCCCAAGAAGGAATAAAGGGAAAAGATCAGTGATGTAGCTGGTGGGTAATGCACGATGATAACCCAATTTATGTACAATGTAAACAGGATTAATGAAGTGAAATGGACCGAGTGGAAAACCCATGTATCATTTATTAATGAAGATCCAGGGCCAACAGGTACTGTGAAATTTTATGACACCCTATTTGCAGAATCTTTTCTTCTTAGAAATGCTTTTTGATACAGTTTTGTACCTTTAAAAAGATAAATTCTTATATTAAACCACACATTATTGCTAGAGAAACTAATGGTCGATATGGCAGTGTTGTTAAATTACTTTTAAAGATTTGGAGAGAGGGTTGGTGACAAAGAAGTTTTATAATATATATATTGGATGACATAAATGTTGGCCAGGAAATCCAAGACACCCATCTGCTGCCAGGGCAGGAGTGTCCTGGAGAAATGAGCTCCCTCTGGGGTGAAAAACTTCTGTAGAAGATATGGTAGCAAACTGAGAGCTTGCTGTTTAAAAAAATACATGTTTTCTTTTTTTAAAAAAGGTGCAAAACTCTGATCTTACCTATACAGTTTCTACCATATCCTGTTTTGTTTACAATGCATTTTTTTGCAGATCCAAGCAAAATTCAAGATAATTCAAGAACTAATAGCAAAAACACCCTGAATACGTTTGAAGAAATGGATGATTTGCCTGAAACTTCTGTTTAGTTGTGCTGTGCTTGACATGTGGCTCTTCTGAAGGTTGAAAGCATCAGCAGTGGATGCTGAAAGCTTTGTGGCTGTTTTGGACAGCTGTAGCCAGCTGGAACACAAACTTTCGGTGACACAGTCTGATGGCTTGAACCCATTTATTCAGAGCAGCTGAGCTGAAATAAATGGGATTATTTCACTGGGTCAATTCTGAGCCTCTCAAACTGTTGTTGTCCAAGTTTGCCTGATGCTCCTCAAACTTGGCTCGAGATGTTGAACTGGATAAAAAAGGTCAAATGTGAGATATTTCTTCCTTTTGTGGAAAATTAAGGTCATCGTGATCCCAATCTGCTGGTTTTTGGAATCTCTAATTCATGAGAAACTCGTTTTGTACACTGAAAAAAAAAAGTTCCTGTCGTGGAGAAAAGCAAAGCATTTCAGTTCTGAAGACTACTAAATGAAGTATGTTATTTTGAAATAACAAGGTTCTGGGTACATTTGCAGCTGCTGCATTGACTGTCAGTGTTACTGGAGGCTTGGTCCCATAAGTTGGAAAAAGCCTCCTCAGGTCCCAGTGGCTTTGCCTGATCTGTTTTCCTCTGTGCAGTCCCCAGGAGTAATTGGAGTTTATTGCTGTTTATTTATTACTGTGTGTCTGTGTCTCCCCATGAAATAACAGGGCAGAAATATAATTTCTGATGGAGGATATTTGTTCCAGTCACAACATTACTTTTCCTCCTAGGCTTTTCCATGCTTGTTGCATCTTCCTACTTAAAAAGTTACCACACTTGAAGTTCTTCTGAATTAATCTTTGCATTCAATCACTTCAGAAAAATGAGAAGTTCACGTCCCAAAGTGAACAAAATTAGTTCAATGCAATGCAATTCCAGACTTTATTTTTTATTCAGAGGACTCTGTAATGCATTTCTGTAGCTCTTCACTACCTGTGATGACCAAGTACTATGAATTATATTTTTAGTTTTCTATTTTATGTGTGTATATATAAGGAGAAACATTTGTTCTGTGTGCTTTTAAATTTCAATTAACATGTGTCTCCAGTGTCACGGCTTTTCATCAGAATTATTCATGTGGTGCCTGTTTTAAAGGTGCTATTTTAGGTGAGACTCAGGGGAGCTCAGTTCTGTGTTTGAATGATAATAAGAATTGCATTGGATTTTGCAGCTTTGGGCAAAATGAGCCAAAAGACTTTCTTAAGACAGAAGAGAGCATGAGGGAATCCTGCAGTGGGAAGGAAAATGCAAAGATATTTACAGGAATGGTGAGCGTGGGCCCTGCTGCCCAACCAGCCTCCGACAGTGTCCTGGGTTTCCAGCCATGCCTGGATGGATGGCATCCACAGGGAATTCCAGCTGTGCTCTGGCAGGGCACAGGGATTTGAGGGGAAGGACATTTGTGTACCCACAGACCACGTCACACCCGAGCACTGTTTGGTTTTCTCAGTGGGAGATGTGAGGGTGAGAAGAAAAATTCCTGCGGTCTCAGAACCATTGATTGTTGGTGGTGAATTTTGCACCAAAGCTGCCCAGGAAAGGACGTTGCCTCAGAACTGCACAGGTCTGCTCGGATCCTTTCAGTGCCAGTTTTTGTACAAAGGGAAAAAAAATACCTCTTCACACACACTCAGGAACCAGGCTGGGCCACGAGTCTGCGGCCACGGGAAACACGACGAGACCTCTGCGCTGTGCTGGGGCTGTGGAACAGGGAAGGTACAAAAATCCCTCCAAGAATGACCTATGCCACTGCCTGGGTACAAAACCATGGGGCTGAGCTCAGGAACGAGCTGGGGGTGCTTTCTAAAAGCTCTCACTGAGGAAATGCTCTCCTTGTGTGGTCACAGAGCTCAGCCAACTCACATCAACCATGTGCTGTCTCCAGGCTTTTACCAAGGATACTCTGAATAATGAGTAGAGCAGGTAATCCTGTGCTTTTTATACCATGTTTATTTAAATTAAGGAAATAAAACTTGTCATTCAATCAACATTCTGCCCTGTGTGTTTTTTTAAAAATTTTATTGCCATAGGAGTTACACAGAGGCAAGGAAAAATACTTTAAACTTAGTAGTAAATAAGGATGACATCACTTTTCAAAGGTAGAATATGAGAGTTATCTGGACAATTAATCTTTCAGTAAATGATTAATATACAAAAGTTCTTAATGTCTATCACCAACTTGTCAAATATGTAAAAAACAACTTTAGCAAATTAATTAAACCCCGATGTTTTTCTCTTTTTAAGATGTTATGACAGGCTTTATATCTACAGATACAGGACAAGTCTCTCCATATGGAATTCTTCTAAATTTCCTTTCTGGAATATTCAGGTATGGTTTGTGCACTGCTCTTCATCAAAACTGGAATAACTGCCTAAATCTTGCCTTAAATCAGAAGCAGCTTGAATTAATTATGAAACACACTAAAATGAAATGTAAATGTAAAGCTTTTTAGAGTATATTTCTCTGAAATCCTTTTTTAAGCTTGTTTTTATATTTGTAAGTACAAAACCAAAATAAACCCCAAGGCTTTCACTTCAGCACAGTGGGGGTCAGTGACATATGCAGATAATGTCATTTATTATACACACCCTCCCCCTGTTTCTCTCTGCCCAGCTTTTCCTTTGCCTCACATTTTGTGTGTTTACCTGAGGAATTAATTTCAAGGATCAACCCATTGTAAAAAGTGTTGGTTATAGAGGTTTGGGGTTATGAAGTAGAAAAGCTGTAATTTTTGTATATAATGTAGTACTGGGGATGAGCTTCTTCATAAAAACTTCATAAAAATATTTATACATTCTTTGCATCTGTAGGAGTCTACTAGAACAATAAACAGTCAAAATCAGCATTATGACAATAGATCTCAAAGTGCTCAGCAAGGTTAATTAAATTACAATTTAAAATTAGATTCTGCATTTATTTATCCCACAAGTTACTACTGAATGACCCTGGACTTCACAAAGAAACCCACTTTTTAGATGAAAAGTCTGTAACAAGCTTTTAAGAAGTGTTCTGCTCTGAGACTGGCAACCTGAGGTGTTTTGCAGTGAGTTTGATTTTCTCTGTTTTTACAAAAGCTTGTTTCTTTTCATAATATGCAGCTTCATTAATAAATGTTGGATAGACTGTACAGTTCCCCTGATAAGGAATTACTTCTCCATCAAGAGTCAAAAATAGGGGATCACCATTCTTCAGTGGCTGCCAGTCTTGATCCTTAGGGAAAGAAAATACACAGAATATATTTATTTTCAGGTTTTTGTACATTTTGTGATTCTTGAGTTAATGCTAATTATGCTAATTTCTGCAGTTTATGGTGAAAGCTTTTAAAATAATTCCTTTTAATCTTAATATATTATGTCTGGCCCTCATTTTCAGAATTCACTGGTAAAGTGAACTAAAGGAAACTGTAGATGCTTTCAATTGATTGAAAACAAACAATCATTTTAGAATTAAAAATTAGGTTTGTATTTTAAACTATAAGCTGTCCTATCGTCTTCTTCTTTGTAGTGATTTTAGATTCAGTGATTCCCAAGACAGTTCCTGAAATAATGAATGTATGACCTTCGTGAGAGAACTTAACCCTAGGGGAGGTCTAAAGTATTCAATAAAACCCATTGGCAATATTGGCATTTTAAATATTTATTACTCAAATATACTACAGTGTAGCAAAAGTAACACAGGAATAAGTAGAAAATGTCACAAAAGGAAACTGTTCTAGGATTTACCTGTAGTTTAGGATGAATTATTGCAATAATTTCACCATTCTTATTCCTGGGATAATCTACTTTCTCCATTATTTTAAAAACCTCGATTGTGCATGGTGGAAATTCCTTGCCTAGAAAGAATAAATGTCATTTACTGTCAAGATGAAAAACTGCCTGTTAAAAAGAACATTGCATCATTTGTTCTTTGCAGAATGGCTCAAATCATCAGGTTGTCCCCTCAAAGCCAAGTTGTAGAAAGATGGTCCAGTCGTGTATTGGGGCATATGAAGTTCAAGTCTAAATTTGCTACAGAAATGTTACTTTTCACTTAAAAAGACCTGTTTTGTAGATGAGGAAATCAATGAAAGGTCTGTTTGCTGGTGTAGCACAACACAGACTGGTATCAGTGGTATTTAATCTTTACTATTCTAGCACAATGATGGAAATTCTGATATGCATAACTGTATTATTTTCTTTCTATTAAAAAAAAAATAAATAAAATAACCCAATGCCAAATATACTCTGAAATAATTTAAAACACTTATTTTGTCAGAGTGTATTTTGGATAGTGCACCTAGGTCTGACTTGAATTTCTTACCCCTTTAACTGTAAAATGTTATGGGCCAACCCATTTTAAAAAATATTCTCCTAAAATAGTCCAGTGACACAACACAGGATGCTGTAACCTCTCATTACCTTCGTTAAAAAGTTGCACAAAATCAAGGCCGTGTTTGACAATCTTCCTCATTTTGTCCAAAACATCAGCTCTAGCAACACCTTGTGGCTGGGGCCCCACCTCGACACCTGTTTGGAGATGAGGGAGGTCATTAATGTCACTTAATGTCACCATCACACATCACCTGCTTGCAGTGCACAGCAAAATTAAATGTCTGATGGGTCAGTATTCAAAGTTTCAGAGGGATTGTAAGGCACAGAATTATGTGGGGTTTTAAGGCAAGTAAGTCCTTGTCATATATTATATTTTCTGCAGAGAGTGGGTTAATTTGGTTGAAGGATTTCTGTGTTATGTAGGCCAGAACTCTGATTGTGTCAATCGGAAGTCTGCAGAAGAATGGATAATCATATTTTGGTAAATACATTGTCAAACAAACAGCTCCTGGTGCTCAGAGCACTCTGCACAAGGCAGTGAAGACATCTGAAAACAGCCATATTTCAAACTGGTGAGTTGAAAGAGCCTTTAGATTTGATATTTACCCACAGGATGTTTTGCCACAGACCGAGTTGTTGCATATTTCAGGTTGGGATGTTCAATCAGCAGAACAGCACAAGGTTCTGGAGCCAAAGCGTTCTGTGGAGATGGTTTAAAAATGCCTTTGTCATGCAAAATGGTTCAAAATGTTGTGCCACAAGAGATTACTGATGCAGAAGTGATTTACACAATGTCTTCAATATGTTGCCTTTATTTCAGGGCCCTCAAGGAAGTAGGACATCTTTAGAAAATGCACAAAGCTGTATTTGTTGGTGTCTGTTCCATTAACTGATGCCAGGCAGCTCCACTGAACCAGAACTGAGCACAGTTCTAGTTTTGAACTGCTAGCAGAGGAAAAAATCTTCCTCAGAATGGTTCCAAAAGTGAGAACTGAACTACCATAAAACAGATTTCAACTATTTTATTTAGGGTTAGACTCTAATTCTTGTGGAATTGGAACTGGAATCTTTATGGGGACACAGACTGTGAATTAAGCCTCATTTTAATCTTAACTGGCATTTTTGCTACTTGAGGCTTCTTTCTTTATGACTGCCCACCATTACTATTCATATAATTTTAGTCAAAAGCTTTTTGTTTTTTTTTTTTTTTAAATAAGCATTTAGAAAGAATTCATGTAATAAGGAAAAAAATCTTTGAAAAGACTTTGTTTCTAAGGGAGGGAAAAAAAAATCCACACCATTGGCCCAACCTGGATTCCATCAATCACTGTCCAGGTCACCAGAATTCAAGCAAATTATGCTTCAAGCAGCACTTCTGCAAACCTCACTGTACCAGAACTGATCAGCTTCAGGAACAGCAGAATCAAACAGCTTCTAAAGACACATCACTGATAAGGGAACATTGTAATTACCTACTTCCATTATTTATTGCATCTCTTTATTTAATGAAATTAATGTTTAACTATTTAGCATGTGTAACCCAAATTTATCCAAGTTCTGATAGATCAGTGTGAAAGCAGATTAAATTGCATTAATTTTCATAAATGTTATTCTAAGTATTCCTCTTTGCCCATCAGTCTTAATAATGCTCATTTTAATACATGATGATATGAGGAGTTTAAATCTGAATTACCTGATATTATAATCAAATTAATAATTGCCTCTGATTAAAAAAATAATCATCCTAGAGTAATGAAATATTTTAAACAGTTTTGCAGAAGAAAAAATAGTATATTTAAATAAACTACAAAATAATATATAGTAATACAACATTACAACTAATAATCTATTTTAATAGTTCATTTAAATTAGTTTTACCTTGATATAATGAACCATTTGAATTGTAAAGTCATCCCTGGAGTTTTCAAGAATAATGGTACCACCCATGTTAGAAGTGGTGTTGTGAAGGTCAAAAATAAGGTCATAGGCATCATCACTACCTTTGGGACCAAATATATGATTGATTTCCTGAGCCCTCCTCACTTCATATGGAATATCTTCCACCACTGGCCTGCTGTTAATATCAGCACAAAGAAATTAGTGAGCTCATTCCACGGCTTTACAGTCAACAAAATACGTATTAGCCTTTTCTTTTTACTTTAAATCCAAAATTGCCTGGAGTTGAAATCACCTGTTTAATTACCAAACTTCAAAATGACTGAATTTGTTGAAGAAAGCAAGTATGATTGTCTAGTAATTGTCTTATTATTCTTAACATGTCTTGTGCAGAAATATATTAGAATTATTTAAACAAATTTTGGCAGGAAATTATTTATTTCTCCTTACATCCCAAAATTTCCCCCTATGCATAAAGCTATCTAAAAATTTAGCAACAACCTAGAGAACTTCCAAGACTGGATCTCCCTCCTGCTGGAGACCACATTCAGACATCACTCTGTGATGTTTTGCCTTGGACATCACCCTCAAGGTTTTTTCTAACTTGTTTTATTTCCTGCCTTCTCATGATCTGATCAGACTTTTACAGTTTATTCCTTTAGGATTCTTAAAGCTCAGTGGAGATTTTGCTACCTCAAAGCCGTTCCTCACAAGTTTTAGTACTTGTAATTTCAGGAGACTGTGTTTCACATAATCCACCTTTTTATTCTTTAGCTCTGCCTTTGAAATTCAACGTTTCTTCACATAAAGCTGTTAATTAATACTTTTTATTGAAACTAATGAGATCTACACCATTGCTTTCAGCAGTATCAGATTTCACTTTCAGTTTTCTTATTTTGTAAAATAATTTGTGATCTTGAAGGTTCTACACTTAAGGGACCAGGGGAAGTTACTTCAAACACTCAGTAGTGCTGTAATAGGACCAGGCAACTTCATAGTATTTACTGAAAAATATTAGTTAAAATATGAAGGCAACCTGCAGCTGTCTTAATCTGGTGTTTTTTCAAGTGTTCTGTGTTCAAAGCAGCTGAAACCAAACAAAACTATCCTTTTTTTTAATATGTTTTTCCAAAGTAAACAATTAAAAGAATGGCTTCAATGCTTATGTGTTAACATCTGCTTATCTTAGATGTAATAATCAACAAGAAAATTCTAAGATGAAAAGCCAGCTGAAAAGATGTGTAGGGTAAGAATAACTGCCTGCAAAATATATACAGTAAGTATTCTTTTCTGTGATATTCATCTTTCCCATTAAAACTTTTCTGAAACAGAGTTACCTGGTTAGCAACTATACCAAGAATGTTTATATAGCAAAATACACCTCTGGAATAGATGTCTCAAAAGCACAGAAACATAAAATCCTATTAAAAATGTAAAATCAGTTACTATTTTATAGTAATTATAGACAATATTTCTTTTAAAAGAATGAGTCAGTTCAATTATTGAGATTTTGGTTATGCTTTTGCCTTAGACTAGATTAATTCTAGCTTCAAGTTTTTCTAATTTCAAGTTTTCACCTTTTACTGTACATAACTGGAATTAAACACACTTCCCTGATTTCTGTGCCATTCTTTCAGATACTAAGATGTCTATGTTTAATTGCTTTTATCTGCTATTTCTTGGAAGTCTAATAGCATTCAGAAGAGCTCCCAAACTGAATTGCACAAGACATGAGAAATAATGACCCTCTGACTCAGATCAGTGGTACTTCAATTCACACAAATGCAGCTCATCTAATGCTAGTTTAAAATTATGTTTAAGATAATGTGTTGGTTTGAGATTGATTTTACCAGCAATAGAAGTGAGTCTGTTAACACACGCAATTTGTTCTCTTTTTTTTGGGTTAAAGGTCAGTAATTTCAGTTATGTGACTGCACTGTTAAAGTAGTAGGGGAACTTGTGTTCAACATTTTAATCTGGAAAGAATTTTAAACCCCCGAAAAGCAGAACAACAGAAAGCACAACTGCTCTTACCCAAGACTCTCGGGGTCAAAAACCCGGTTGAGATCACAGTCAATGTACCTGGTGCACCTCTCCACAGCTCTGGGGTTGGTGAGGAATGGTTTCACCTCCACTCCTGCTCTCTGGATCTCAGCTCCATCCTCCTGCCAGTGCCTGACCAGGAGCACTCCCGATAATTCATTGCCGTGAGTGCCCCCGAAGAGCCCGACCCGTCTCACCCGAGCACACGGGGAACTCATGCTCAAGGAAAACTTTTCTCTCTAGGAGAGAAAAAAAAAAAGAAATTCTTTCCAGTAGGAGAGTCTTTCTTCTGGTTAGGGCAGATGCAAAAGAAAGTGAATGGATTTCTCCCAAGAGTTCTCAACTCAGCTTTGAGGCGGGATTTTCCTACCTCCCTCCCCAAGGAGCCTCCCCTTCAGTTTCTGTATTTAGTAACATCTCCGAGGCTGTTAATGGCACTGTTCCACAGTCCAAAAGTTAACTCTGGGCAGTCTTAACAATACATGATCTATAGTGAAATCCTGTACTAAAGAACAGTGGAAAACACTGGGTTTACACTTAAATATCAGCCTTTTTTCACTGCAAACTAGGTGTAACAGGTATTCTTATATATGTTTGAAGTTACGTAAGTATTATATTATATAAGGGCAGAATGATTTAAACTGAGCAAAATCAGCAAAAATAAGAATAGTATCTTGGCTCTAGTCCAGCACACAATGCTGAAACATCAAGTATTCTCATCTAAAAAAAGCCAAGAACAGCTAAGTTCCTCAAAGCACGTTGTGGCTTTGTGTGGTGGTTTTTTTTGTTTTCGAAAGCCTAAGAACAGTGATTAGAAGGAACAGGAGCTGAAATTACCATACAATTTATCCATGACTGACTTACCCAGAGTTCTGGCTCTAGTTCTATCTTGAGATCTGCTTACACAGACCTCTAACACATTGAAACAACTTTGCCAGGGACAACCCTCTAACTTCTGGAGTCTTTTATTAAAAAGGAAACAGATCTAGACCACAACGGGACAATAGTTCTGTTCTCTCCAAAAAAAAAAACTTTAGTCAGCAACTTTTCTTCCATTTCCAAAAGTGTTCAGAAAGGCTTCTCAAGCTTAAGCTGAAGAGCTGCTGTAACTTCCATCCTGAGAATCAAAACATTTAGAATAAAAGGTCTTAATATCAGAAAAATAAGCTTTATTGCTGTAAACGATAGAAATATTTGCCATTTGTATATGACTCATGATATAAACATAACAAATGGCAAATATTTAAAATTTGGCAAATATCAAAACAGAATTAAGAATGTTTATTGAACAATTCCTTTTCAGTAAGATTATGCTCCAGTGCCTGCAAGAATATTTGGCCAGTGCCTGAAAGGCTTTATATCCCAGGCTGACAGACTGTAGGTCTAGGAAAAGCTAAGGATTTATCTAGAATTATTCTGCCAGGAATATAATTTCTACAGAAGTTGCTGTCTTTGTTTCAGTTCATGCATTTGGATTTTGCTGAACCGTACAGAGAGACTGTTTACTTTAAATACTCAACTGTATTACTCTGTACTTCGGAGCTGTCAGATATTTAATCAGAATGAGTAATTTATTAAACAAAGCAGTAAAGTTGCATTTTACAGCACTGGACAGTCTGTACTGTCCTTTGACCCCCTTCTCTCTTCAGTGGTGGTGCCAGAATGGTTAGTGACACAACACCCCAAAACACAACTCACACTCTGAATGTGGATTTGCTGAATTTAACACAACAGCAGCTTGAAGAGTTAACAGCAAAATGCAAACATGCAGTGCTGGAACATATAGTTTATCTTTTATTGATGCTGGCACTGTAATGGTTGTAATTCTTTCCAAAGCACTGAATGAAACACAGAGATGTCTGTGCGCTTACTTAACATGCAAGAAGTTTGTCTCCTAAGAGTGTTTTTAGGACAGAGACAGTGAATTTTCAAACATGAGTTTAAGAACTAAACCCATGGAAGCTTTTTTTATCCCCTTACAGCAGTTGCCATCTAAACACTTTAACTCCTGGTGTCCCAGAACTTGCCAATTCAGGAATGAATGGAAATTCACATGGAAAATTTTCATTCTTCAGGATTAAACACTGGGAATGATCCCTTATTCCTGTGCTTTGCCAATACTCACACTCTGAAAAAGGATGTGGAATATTTTGTTTAGTAAGAATCCGGACTGGTTTGGTGTGCTACGTACAGATATTTGCAAACGCTTCTGAAGGAAAAGGTTTACTAAAACAGGACAAGATCCAATCGTGCCAAGCACTCAGATTTTAAACAGGAACCAGCCATGTGTAAAAGCCAGAACAGCTGAAGAGACAAACTGGGTGAGGAAAGCCTCGTTTTATTTACAGCTACATTTGCATCCACACACTTCTGGAGATTTCAGCTCCTGCCGCGGGTTCTCTGAGGGTGACACTACCGATTCCTCGGGGTCGGGGGTAATTAATAAAATCCCACCGAGCAGGTGATTAAAGGGTTCTTGTGTCTCCCAGCCGGGCCCTCAGCGGGTGGGAAGCGGGCATCGCCTTCCCGCCATTTTCGCACCGCCTCAGGCGCGAGCGCGCGGACGAGTGACCGTTATTTTTGGCGGGCTTCGCCTCAGCGCTGACCCTCAGCCCCGTCCATCAGGGGAACCAGAACTTTGCGCAGGGGTTGTCCCTCAGTCCGGTAAGTGCTGCCACTCAACCCCCTCCCTCAGCGCCTCGAAATCTGCAAAGAGCGGTTGCAGCTTATGTGTTGCAACTGTGTATCTTCTAAATTCGTACACGTCTGCGTCGTGTTTTTAGGGCTTGTGTTTGAAATGATACCACTCACTGGAGCCGGCTCTTGAAGAGAAATTCTTTAGTTGTGAAATGTGGAGGTGTTTTGCAGGATTCATTAGTTAGCTTTGGTATCTGAGTTTTTCATACAGCAGGATTTGGAGTAATCAATACATTGCTGCCTGTTAAGATTCAGCAAAGAAATGAAAAGGAGTTTAGCTGACACCTCGGCTCGCAGCACAGCAGGTACCAGCCCTTCTTATGTACCTTCCTGCTCACACTTCATTATGCTTTTATAGCCACATAAAATACATTTAATACATTTATATATGTAATAGTCATACAGTCTATTTTGTGTTTAGCCCTAAATCCCCATTTCCTGAGTGGATTTGCATGGGTTACTTGTTTATTGTAGCACAGGGTGAGATTTTAGATGGATTCAGGGAACTGGTCACTCAGGGGAAGGTTTCATTCATGTGCAGGACAGAGGGCTGGGAATATAAATTCTGTGAGGGAATGGTCTGTTATGTGTTTATGAAATGTAATTCCTAAGTGTAATATAAATATAAAATAATTTTATTTACATGTTTTAAGTGTGGATTGTGTATCCTTTTGCCATTAATGTAGCATTACTTGAATTTTCATTTTAGGTTGTCTGCCTGTACCACTGTTCAATCAGAAAAAAAGAACTAGACAGCCCCTCACTTCAAATCCACTTAAAAATGAACCAGCTACTGGTTCTGGGACTCGTAGTTATGACTTCTCTTCCTCATCATTCGGTAAACAAGATATATTTCATTTTTTTTAGTGCCTCTAAATCGAAATAAATCTTAACTTTCTGATTGTATTCTATGAAATCAGACATTGTCTTTATCAAGAACTATATGCACCCTTTATATCTATTTCTGCAAAGTTCATTATGTAAAAATTGTCCTCCAGGAAATTTCTTTCTCCTCTGTACAATTGAGCTTTTTATACTTCTTGCCTAGAGGGAGTTTGACTCTTTGTGTGATGGAGAATGAAGTAGCACTGGCATTTAAATAGAGTCTCTTGAAACTGACCTTTTGTTTTCGGTTGATTTCAATCAACATTCAAGGCCTGTGTTACAAGAAGAAACATTTGTAAGATGTCTTTCTTGTAGTTCAGAAAGGAATTCCTGTTCTTCAAATTCGGCTTGGAAAGAACAGTGCAGAATTCTGCTTTTAGTGCTTTCATTATGTTTTCCTCGCAATAAAGTTTAAAAGTTTTCTTATAATAAAGTCTCTGTTGCCAATAAGTCTAATGTTTGTAACTGAACCATTGTCTAGAGAAGCAACCTACTTGTTAGAAGTTGTCTTATAATTACAAAAATCAAAGGATCACATTCCCCTTTTTTCTTTTTTCTTCCTCCTTCCTGCATGAGCCTGTTTGTGGGACATTAAGCAGAGTTGGAGGCCTACAAAGACTTATTACCTTTCAGTCTTTTCCATTTTTATCCATATTCAATCCTTTGTCTTTTGAAAACTAGGCTGGGGAACTGCAAACCCAGAAGTGGATGAACTGCAGAAAGCAGCAAACAGCGGGTATGTAAAAAACGAGTTATTTCTTGCTTTTTTAATTTTAATTTGGATGTTAATTGTTCCGTGAACAGTCCATGTATGTCTCACAATAAAGCTGCTGCTGTGTCACTGATACTATAAACTTGTCTTTGAAAGCCAAGCAGAACATCCCATGGCTCCTTCCCTTCTGAAACCACCAAATGCATCAAAGTTCAATTTAGCAAATGCTGGAAAAAACTTGCCTGCCTGCAGGTTGGTGAAGCCTTTAATGTCTGTTATCATTCCTTTTTGTTCTTATGTGGAAACGCATCTCACGTTTTCCCATATGCCTGTAGCATGCAAAGAAACCTTTTTAATATCACTATCAGAGGAATCCTTGTTTATTTTGTTTTAGAGTTATGAAAATAGGTGAATTTTGGGTCAGGAAAGATCCCTCACACAGGGCAGGACAATAACTGAGCTGGGTTTTAAGGCCTGTTGAAGTCAGATTGATTTATTCACAGGTGTTATCACTGCCCTATATATGGATCCATTTGGTGTAAACTCAAGTGAGTTTAGAGGTATTTAAAGTTAAACCAACAATTTATTGATTGCTTTTATGTACTTTAATCACATATCTGAGTATTCAGAAGAGGTGCTGTAATACTGAACTGTTGTATTGCAGGAACAGAAATGAATATACTCCTTTAGTTAACACAGCAAATTCAAGATCTGATAATGGAACTTCTCGAAAGTTTGAGAACTTTTCAAGCAGTTTGAAAACTGTCCAGCAGCAAAAGCAGCCTGACAGTCATAACCCATCCCAGCTCATCAAAACAGACACAGCCAAAGGACAGTGGCCACTGAAACCCAACACTGGGGGAAGAAGTCTGCAGGATCATAGTCCAGCATATAAATTTAACTACAATACTCAGCAAAATAAAATGAATGAAAACCAATTTGGTTGTGTCCCAGAAGATAAAAGTCAGGTAAAACTTATGGGCAGGGTTAATAGCAAAGACACAACGAAGAAAGCAGTAAAGAAAGAAAATTGATAGAAGATGAGGTTTTCAGCAGCCCAAGCTGGAGTAAAACCTGGAGTTTCTGGAAATTTAGAATTGAGATTTTCATACTGTAATAACCTAAAATCCTCAGTAAATTGGCAGGGAGTTTGTATATTCTGAACAAATGCTCTAACTTTAATGCAAATATTGCCTGTTTAACATAATAAATAAATGCCTATGTGTCCTTTACAATTCCAAGTGTGTATGTCTAACTTAAGCTTTTGTCTTCATCTGAAAGGAAATTTCATCATCTCAAGTGAAAACTAAAATAAAAAAGAATTCTTTGCGAATCCTGTCTGCAGTCATTCAAAGTGTGAGGCACTGGAGCCAATATACCTACAAAACTGCACTGTTATTTGAAGTTTTAGGTAAGCATAGTAGAATATAATAATATAATCTGATAATAATGCTGGGGCACCCACAAGAGAATTTTTCAATGGCTGAAATACTTAAACCCACAAAATACTGGCATGAACACCTTGTAATTTCTCTTCCATTCAGCTATCAAAGGTGACTGAAACAGCTAGAAAATTAACAATTCAATCATCCTCCAACATCAAGTTTTTCCATCCTGCTTCTTTCCTTTCTTTGTTTCCAGAATGTGTTAGAATAAATTTTCCTGTTAGTAGGAATCTTCTGTAGAGTGATACAGTTTTACAATAATTTTTAATATAATTAGTCTTGGAATGATTAATTTTTGCTTAATGGGACAGGAACACTGGATTCTGCAGTCACACCTGGAGCATATGGGGCAAAGAACTTTCTTCTGAGAGATGGAAAGGAGACCCTGCCTTGTGTGTTCTATGAAATTGTGAGTATTCTGTGTCCACACATAACACAGTCATCACTAGCTCAAATCCTTTTTATGAATGCAAAAAGAAAACATAAATTTACTGTGTAAGAGGCAGGCTGAATGCTTTTACCATATTGTTCCCATTTTAGAACAATAGTCACTACTTAGGCATCCTCAGGCTTCTGTTTCAGAAAAACAGGTGAGACTTTGAGTTTAGCTTTTAAATAGTTGGTAAAAACAGCAAAGCTGATGTAAAGGTTTCTGTTTGCTGTAGCCCTCAGAAAGCAGCCATGTGGAAAGCTTTTATGTCAGGTGATATAATTGTTTTATGTGTTCATTATGCTTTGATGAAGGACCGTGAGCTTCCACGACTCATTAGAGGTCGAGTGCACAGGTGCATGGGAACCTATGATGCAAAAAGGAACATTTTCAAGTGCGTCTCTGTAAGACCAGCAACTGCTCAAGAACAGAACACTTTCCAAGACTTTGTTAAAATTGCAGATGTTGAGATGACAGCATATGTAAAAACTATGAATGAAATGTAAAAGTCAAAATGGTTGTCCAAACCCCAGTTTTAATTAATTGTTACCCATAAAGGCTGGACATGCTATAACATTTACCAAAACTGCCAGTGAAAATCTGGTTAAACATTTGAAAATATCACTGTGCTGTGTTATCCAACAAATGCTATGTGGTGTTCATTAGGTTCCCATTTATGTGTTACCTGATTCTTTTTTTTTTTTTAATTAAATAATCAGTATAATACCTGTATAAAATAACATCAGACCCTGAAGTTGTAGGAAGATTCCCAAGGACACAGAGGAAGTAGAAAAGAATTATTTGAACACAGAACTTCCTTGACATAGAAACATCTTTCATGAGGGATGGACCATGTATGTGTTTATGTGCCTTTGCCTTCAAACATTAACTTCCATAGATTATTCATGCTGTTCCCATTTCCTTTTCCCCTACTTCAGAAGCTTTGTACCTTTTGTGATCTCTTGGGAATTTCAAAACAAAAGAGCTGTCTAGAAAAATAGCAAACAGTATGGGGATTTTTTAAATTATTTTATTATACAGTGTTGGCAATTGGAAATTTCACATTTAAAATAATTGAAATATTGTATCCAACAAGTCAAATACAGAAAACAGTTAATATTCTAAAAAGGAGCCAGCTAGTCAACGCAGAAACACATTAATGGAAAATACAGCTTTTAGTTACACTTAAAAAATTATATATTTAGAATAAAACTTGAACCTGGTCCAGCAAATTGTAACAGGAAAACGCTTTTACACAGTTTAACGCGCAGACAGTCTTTATTTAAAAAGTGATCTGTCAGTGTAAGCACAGGCATTGTCAGCAACAGGTGAGATCTAAAGGATGTGCTTTACCAACTACTGCAAGGATCACTGGAATTGTCATCACACCTTCAGTGTGAAGCTCAGAGCACGGATGCTTCAAGGAGAGTTTTGCCAATCCAGTTGTAGAGGTCACGTACACGTGTTTGACTTATTTAAATATTATAAAAATATTAGAATATGTTAAAGGAAGCTCCTACTGGAAGCATTAGCTTGGTTCATAAAAGGTGCAGAATATTGCAGGATGCAGAGATTGATGGTTTGCACAACAGAAGTTGAGCTTTAAGAGATTTGGTACAGCAGTGTTGGAAATTGTGAGACTCTGCTGTTAACAGTAATTTAAAACTGATTCCAGTTAAGTGATTGATGCTTCCAGTTCTGCACATATGAAACTTATGTTAATAAGTAATGGCAGGAATAGGTCCTTTGTCTACTAGGTGTGTTATGGCTGTTAATAAAAATCTAAAATAATTTTACTTTTCAGGAAGTGTTTAGATCTTTGCAAAAGAAGTTTCTAGTTGACACTAACAAATCACTTTTTCTAGTGAAACATTAAGTGAACAGTCGTAAACATTACACAAAACAGAAAAAACCCTACTCAATACAGTTTATACACACTACTCAACATTTTTCAGTTGTTGGGTGATTCTTTTTTTCCTTGACCATATTGATCCTGTCTTGTATAATGGTTCTAGTGTAAAGGCACAGGTTGGTTAGGAAAGAAAAGCCTGCATCTCTGTCTCTCTACTTTGTGGTGAATATTTTCTTTTTGCATGTTGTTTGTTATTCCTCACTTTTCTGACTCTTACATGAAAATTATCAATCTCAGCCATTCATTAAAAAAAGTGTATGACCTCACTGAAAAGCACATTAATATACAGAAGTGACTGAAATGTATTCTTCTTGCTTTAGGGCATTCCTTCAACCTATTTTGTTAAATATTTGGAAGATTTAATTTCTCAGTCCCTGTGAGCAAAAGTGCAGAACACTCACGCTCTCTTTCTCAGTGTACTCAATTCTGCATTGGAATCTGTATTTTCAAAGAACTTCCTAGGTTTATGTGCAGAATTTGCTTTTAGAGTGCATGGAAATGTAACAACAGGACAATTATTTTGGAAAACAATGCAAGGTTCCACTCAAGTTTAGAAGGGTGAGGAATGTAAACAAGACTGCAGAAGTCTTTGATGTATATTAAAATAACACAGTGATTGTTCTGTTTTCATTTTCTTATACATCCTCAACATGACTCTGTCTGTCCCTTCATGTACACCTTCCATTAAAAAAAATAAAAATTCAGGAATCAGTTGGACTCAGCTAAGTGAAGAATAATAAATTTGATCACCTGGTTTGTGCCAAAATACAAAACTAAGAAGTACAGCTCTGAATTAAATATAATCTATGTGATTTTTCTTTTTAATAAATAATAGAAAATAAAAGAGAACAGAATTAGAATTAAATTTTTATTTTCAATGAAGAAACACAACAGTGGTGTGAGATTAGAACCCAATGTTTCTTTTGCTTAAGGCAATCAAGTGCACTTATTTCAATGCTTGATAATAATGACTTCAGTGCTATTGTGTAAATCAGACCTCACAAGATTTCCATACAGACTAATGAAATATGGCCATTTGTAGTTCTGACAGAGCATCAGATTTTTTGCTAGTCATGTTCAATAGCATTTCACTTCACTTTTTTGTTTTATAATCTGGACTCTGAATTGCAATGGAAATACTGGAATTCGTTCGTTCTGGCTTTTATTATCACTACAGATAAGGGCCATTGGGCACAAACATTTTTGTAAACAGAGATTTTTTTTTCTTTTCAGCCTTAAACAACAAAACTCAAAATCTACAGTTGTCACAGTTCAAAACATTTTGTTAAAGTCCACTTAGAATTATAATTTAAGAAATACTGAAAACAAATTCTTAGAATTTTTTTTTTCCTGTTGTTAAAGTATTAAGTCATCATGAAGCCTTTGGAAGTAGTTGGAGTTCTCAGAAAAAAAGAAATTTCAGTTTTACCCAAGACTTCATGAAGATGTCTCTATATCTTGGCAATTAGAGCAGAAGTAAAAGCTGTGCCCAGAACTTAGAATATTCAGGTGCTGCTAATATATATAGATTAAAAAGAAACTTTTTCTTGTATACAATTCTTTTTAGTTATCAATCTTAATTTTAGGCTGTGGCTACTAGTAGGTGCTTTTTTCACTAATCAAAATAATTGTAACAAAATATCATTATTGATTTTACAGTTACTGGGTTCATAAAAGTTCTGACATTTCACAATATATCAAAAGTGAATTGAAGCTTTTAAGACTCACAATTTTGAGACACAAAAGAAACTGGGAGGTAGACAGATGTTTTGAGGATAAACTGATTTTTTTTTTTTTTTTTTTGTCTAAGGCATTTTGCCATTATCTGTTTAGAGCAGTGTAAAGGCTGCTGATTAATCCTATTTCAATTCCAGAGTGTTTGCTGCTGCACTTATGGAAGACTTTCAATGCACTTTTGGTCTCTGTCAATCTGACCTTCTCTTCCCCATCTCCTCTCCTCTCTTTAGCAACACAGCCAACTGGAAGTGCTTTAATAATTTCTGCCCATTACTGTAGACAGGAATGTTCTGTTCTTAAACAGTAATAAAATACTATAAAATAGTAGGTATTGGAGTTGGAGATATGTGCTCTTTTGGTGCATATTTTGCAAAGAATGGTAAAAAGACAGACAACATGACCCCAACAATTGCCAGCATGTACCCCCATCCAATCTGGCAGTCTCCTGCATAGTAGATGTCTGAGTTCTCACAGAATCTCTTCACAGTAGCAGAGTTGAAACCAAAAGGGTAAACCAAAAGCCCAGAAGCCATTATGAACACTAGAGAGGAGAAAAAAAATCACACCAGTTATTATCAAACATTAATTCCTCTGGAAAAAAAATTAACTTTTTTTTAGGAAGGTAAATATATGTTATATTAAAATCAATGGGAAAAGTCATAGCTTTTAAAACCCCCTTGTGATTGGCAGACTATCCTTCTTTTCATAATTACCTCTTATGGACAGCAGTGGTGTGACAAAGCAGCAAGTTGGGATTTTTTTCATGAGAACTCTTGCCATTAAATAACTTCAGAAACGCTGTGATCCAAATTATGTAGCCATGTAAAAAGTAAGGTGGTTCAGATACAATGGAATCCAGAGGAGAAGAATTCCTAAGTTGGCAGATTCCAAACCAGCTTCACTTTCTTCTCAGCAGCATTTTTGTGCTTGAGACAAACAATTACTTTGTTCTGCCGAATAGAAACTTTCCATGAAAGAGTTCAAATATAGTTTTTCAGATTCTGCTGATGAGGTTCTAATAACGTGAGACTCATTAGTACCAACTCAAATTGTTTAAAAAAATCTGCATTTGAACAACTGATAAAAATAACACCATTTACCTTCTTTTTATTTATTTTATGTCTCTTGACAGGCAGGCTTGCCTCCAGCAATTACCCTGCATTATCCATTGGCTTTTAATAGAGCTTCACAGATATTAATCTTTAAGGAATGCATGTCATATTCAAATATCAGCTTATGCAGGTAATTCAATCAACAGCAGACCCACTTTTCCAACTTTGAAAATAAGACAGCCCAAAGTATAACTCATGAGTGAGATAAAGATGCATTAAAATCCCCCAGGAACAACTCTTGGAAGCTGATTCTGCCACCTTGGAAGTGAAGAGGGGCTGAGTCAGGCTGGTGTGAGGGGTTACACTACCTTTTGTTTGAAAGAGCACTGAGAAACCAATATTTTCTTTTCTATCCCTTCTGCTAATCAATTATCACTGTATTTAAAATCTCTATTTTAAAAGGCTTTATTTTATGTACTAAAAAGACATCATGGAGCAGTCCCTTTTCCTCTCTTCCCCCTTTTCTAGGACAGCGTTTTGTTCAAATTCAGGGTAGTGATTCAAGAAGTAACCAGAATTAACAATTATGTTTGACCTGATAGATAATTCATAGCCAGCAAACATCTAATGAAACATTAGGAGTATAAAACAAACACTGTGTGCTATTCTCTGTGTTTGTGATTGCTTTTCAGGTAGGGCATGTGCATATTACTCCAATTATAACATTGGAGAGGCTTAATCTTAAAAGTATCCACTAAAAAGGGCAATCACTCATTAATCTTTTTTAATTAAAAACACTTTAATAAGCTTGAGGGATAGATGAAGTCAAAAAGTTTAACACACAGCCTGTTGAGTCCCTGAATAATTTGAATTAAACCTTTCCTTCTAGTCCAAATGGAATCACTGAGTTAATCCCTTGTAGAAAACAATAAGATGAAAAAAATGGAAATTAAAAGGAGAGAAAGTGGAGCAGCAGCAAAGTCTGTTTCCCTCTGGGTATCTCACAGATGGGTACAAAGAGAAGCTGCCTGCCAAGAGCTGGAACTCTCTGAGAGCCAAGTGTTTCACCTGCTCCAGCAGCTATCCTCTTTCCTTTAAACCTCAGGAATAATTTTACAGCGGTTGCTGTGGCCTTTTCCTCTTTCCAAGCACAAGGAGGGGGTGAAAGGTGCTGCTGCAAGAGCCAGTAAGGGAAAAGTCCATCCCAGCACAAGCAGGCTCACAATTCCTGATCCTCCAGCAGCCTCCCCTGCTGAGGGTACCCAGGCAGGGGAGCTCATGGATCTGAGATTTCAGCAGCTGTGTCCCTGCATTTAGGGCCTGACAGTAACCAGACATGCTGAAGCTGAATACAAAGAAGTTATGTTCTGCAGATCTCCTTAACTGCCCATGTGTGACACCCCTAAAAACAATATAAACTGTAAATAAAAATACAGTAAAAATGATGCTAAACAAGACAAGGGGTGATTCAGAGTAGATAGAAGAAAGAAATCTTTAATGATTAATGTGGTAAAATACCAGCACAGGCTGCCCAGAGAGGTGGTGGATGCCTCATCCCTGGAAGCATCCAAGGTCAGACTGGACAGGGCTCTGAGCAATCTTTTCTAGTTGAAGACATCCCTGTTTGCTCCAAGGGAACCTATACAGGTCACTTCCAACCCAAACTATTCCACGTTTCTGTTACTTTGTTCAGTAAAGGTCACTGAGCTTTCCCAAAACTGCTGAGGGGGCAGCACATCCTGAGAGCCACTTGACAGTTCCACACCTGGGAAAATTCCAGAGCACCTTCTCTGGTGGCAGAAACATGGGAAATAACCCAACCCCAAGTTATGCTGTTGTAAACAGCAGCAAGAGTGTTAAACCATGAACTAAACCCTGTTGATCCACCTGTGCAGTTCACTCTGACACAGCTGGGATGTAGAACAGAGAGCCTGTGGTGCACAGGGAGTGCTCAGCACAGCCCTGCTTCAACCCAGGTTGCTGCACTGTACCAGGAATCTTGAAATATCCCCAGGGTGCAAAACCTTCTGTGAAATGTTGGGTGAGTGAGCCAGTTTTACAAGAAACAGCCACTGCTCTAAGCAAGAAGCAGGTCTAAAATTAAAATTTCAGTTTGTTCATCTTTTCAAAGCCAAAATAGCATCTCATTTGATGAAAAAAAAAAAAAAATGCTGAATTGGAAACAATCCCTTCAGTCATAAAATCCTTTCCTAACTGTTAAATTTCACTGTTTTTCTGACACTGTCTCAACCCCTTGCTCTGTTTCAGATATCTGTTCCATATATGTTTTCTTTTTGATTGGGTTACACAGAATTGTTTTGAAGGCTGTGTTTTACAGTGTTTTGATTACCACTTGGTGCTGATGTAGCGTGGTGTGATTTAATGGAAGCAGCTTTATTTTTTTTCCAAGGCTAGAAATAATCTGTCACAGCTGAACGTATGTGTTCACATATCAAATGGGCTAAAAAGTTACCCATGGTTTCATATCCTCAGGCATGTCATAGAATGACCTCATTATTCTCATTTAGGTGCCCTCTTTCTTACAAAGGCTCCAAATATTGAATAGCCCCGTTATTATCCACAGAAGCTGAGCTTTCAGGCATGGTGCTAATGACTGCTTAATGGTGCTGTCTGTCAGCAGCACGGCGAGCTGGGACAGCACACAAAGAAACAGTGGGGCTCCATTTAGGCTCCTCGTGTAACACTCACGCCTCTGCACGGCTTTCCAACAACAAACATCACTTTCAAAGGTGTCAGGACACAGCAGTGAGTGCATCTCACCGTTCTGCGTGGTGTAATCCTGCTGTCACACAAGGTGATGAGGCCAGACAACATATTTATTGGGCCTGTTCTGCAGCATGAAGCCTCTGGGGTGTGAGGGGACTTGCTGCTAAAATGCATAGTTGAGGGTTATTTTTAACATGGTTTGATAATTTGTTTCATCTCCCATCAGCTTTGAAGTCTGGTTAAGCAGTATTCTCTTTTTTTTTTGTTTTATTAATTGCCACACAGGTGTTTATTGCTGGGTTCTCCCCACCTGAGCC
The DNA here is from genome assembly GCA_018697195.1 of Certhia americana. Classification (NCBI taxonomy): domain Eukaryota; kingdom Metazoa; phylum Chordata; class Aves; order Passeriformes; family Certhiidae; genus Certhia; species Certhia americana. Next base: position 3,362,341 of record JAGMWU010000020.1, on the reverse strand, counting down.
CTCTGCAGTAACTCAGCCACTGCTGATGGCAGCTCAGAGACAAGGCCAAGCACATTGGTTTAACAGTAAGTCATATTTTATTTCTACTTTCTAATCCCAAACACTTACAGTCTCACCCTCATCCTCTTTGCTTCCCTGGTGTCCTACAGCCAGATGGTAAATGGCAGTTTCTCCTCTGAAGGGTTTGCTAGCCAAAACCTGGTTTTATTTTTAAAAAGCAGGTTTTTGAATTGGTTGGTTTCTAAATAACTTTAATAGGAATAAGGTATTATTTGAAAGGAAGACACTTCTTTTTGGGGAAAAACCAGGGCTTTTTGTAGGAAAAAATTGTAAATTGTTGGTGAAATCAATGACAGTTCTAGTTGGGGAAAATAGCATTTTCTGCTATTTTAAAATTAATAATATATAACTCTTTGTCATTGCAATGGTTTATTCATTTCATTAAGCTCCTGTACAACTGTTTAATTATTTAAATCTCTCACACCATTTTCAAGTTGATTTTAAACCAAAGCAAAGCAATGCAGTTCTCTGGAGTGTGTGCAGAGGGCACCAATGTACAACACTCTTAGATACCATGACAAAAAAAGGCTATTTCCATTCCACTTCTTTTGGCAAGACTGATGGAGTTTCCAACATCTAAAACACAATAATTAAATAGTTTTCTGTATTGTGAAGCAGGAATGTTTAAACTGGGCTAAGCTGGTGCTTATCCTTCCAAACTAATGTTGAAAGGGATAGAAATCCAAAGGTGGCTCACAAACAGAGAGAACAAAAAAACTGGTTTATTTTATTGTGTTTGTTAATATGTTTAGGGGATGTGTAGTAGTAAAATATGCTGTGTGCATGAATTCTCTTCCTGAAATTACCTGCTCTAAGAAGATTAGTTTGTCATAGAAATTTAATTTGCTTACTTTAGGAGTGTATTATATTCCTGCTACTTGTGACAATGATGGATTAATTGCAAGCTTGTGGGACATATCAGACAATCATTGGAATTAGGGTTGAATTTATAGGCAAGCAAGTGCATTATTCCAACCCTATTACAGATTGTCACAGTCTTACGTCTTCTTGGAACATTTTTATTGACACAGCTTAATCTACCAAAGCAATTTTCACTCATCTCATCAAGAAGTTTCCTCTTACATATAATCCATTGCCTCCCTTATTAAACCTGGCAGTTCTTCATATGCACAATCAGTTGACTTGGAATAACACATTTCCTCTCAGGTTCACACATTTTATTCACCTAATAATTTTATTATCTGCTCTCCAGCTTTTCTTTATGTGATTTTATTTACATGATCTTAAATGAAGAAAGCAGGTGCTGATCCACAACCACGGAGATCTTAACACCAAGCCAGAAATACAGGTACCAGGGAAAACCTGGCAGCCAGTAACACAGCCAGATATCTTCAAAAAATCACCTCTTGTCCTACTGCCCTGGCTGGTCTGCACTCAACCCTTCCCAGAATTCTTCCCAAGCAAATATTTTTGTAGCATGCCTGAAGGGTTTCTACATTTGGGGTATTTTGGATAAATTCCATTGTACAAAAAGGTGGTACCTATATTTCTCTTCTGTCTATCCCTTGGAGACAGTGCTAAGTAAGATCCAGGGGTTTTGTCAGTAATAGCAGAAATAGAAATAGAAATAGAAATAGAAATAGAAATAGAAATAGAAA
>JAGMWU010000020.1:3308103-3360652 GCA_018697195.1 Certhia americana | reverse complement strand
AGAAATAGAAATAGAAATAGAAATAGAAATAGAAATAGAAATAGAAATAGAAATAGAAATAGAAATAGAAATAGAAACGAGATGAAATTCTGGGCTTATCTGAAAATTAGTGATTTCCTTTTGACTACTTCAGGAAAGGAGGAATTACCCAGAGTGATTGGGGAGAGCTGAAATAGATCTAAAATCAGCAGGCATCGTTTTAAATGCCTATTACATATAAATAAAACAAACAGGAAAGGGACTGTAAAATAACCAGTAAAGTGACCTCTCAAAGATAAAAGAAACCAGACTAAAATCCTGCTGTTATAACAGCTGAACTTTGGATGATGAGGCAAACAGGGACACTGTTAAATGCCATTCTGCTCTGCTGAACTCATGGCAGGTGCATGTCAGGTACCTGGAGTTCAAACTCTTGGAAGCAGCCCTAACAATTATTCCCTCCAAGGAAACCAAAAGGAAGAGCAGGAAAAAGGGATAATAATGCCCATATGCTTGGATAAAGATGTAGCTGCCTTCCTTTGTAACTGAATAAAGAGCTGGAACTCTTAATAATGGCACAGCCACTTCTAACATATCACACTTTAGCTCTTCTTTGTAAAGAATTATTTCACTGGCATCATTTCAGTCAAACATTTGTGATTTGAGGAGCTTCTATCAGTGCTGGACTGGTGCCAAAGGAGTAAATTATAGCAGTTCCTTTTCTAGCTTTTCTAAATGGTGCAACTCACAAGTTAGCACTTAGCAGCTGTAATATAAATGTAGTTATAACGAGAGCTGTGTAGGTTGTCAAACCCCTTTGTAGTTAACAAAGGGAATGGGTTCCTTTGTACAATGTCTCCAAACTCTGTGTTTAAAGAAATGCTGAGTCTGTGACTCCAGCTCACAAGCTAAGGAACTTCATCAGATATAGTAGGTTGTATTTTTATATATGTACATACATGCAAAATTATGGGGAAATACGTGTATATCAAAAGCTGGGCAATGTTTTCCACTGGAGTTTGTTTGGATTTAGCTGAGGTAGAGTAGGAACATGTTATTTTAAATAGAGCTAGCACTGAAATAAGGGTGTCCATGCACCTTTTTTACACAAATCTTTTTAGTGCCACTAAAACACCCCACTCAGGTTCTGTTGGCACAACTCCCTCATTCTACAAATAGCCTGTTTCAGAAATGTCTAACAATTGTAGGAAGAGCTGAATCTATCTTCCATATTAATTGAAAGGACTGGAATCTGACTATCCAGACTTTGGAAAAGAAATTCTCTGAAGCCATCACAGAGGTAATTGGGCTTGGTAATTACTGCATTAGCTGCGAGTTTATTAAGGGCCACAAAAGGAAATGCCATCCCGGTGACCTTTGGGGCTGCATTTTACAGCATGTTTTCTACATGAGAACAAATGATGAAACTTGACTATTTCTGCCAAGTGAGTGGTAGCTATGGTGAAGATTTATAGCTGTAATCTGGTAATCTATGGGCCTAATCATACAGTTATAGAGTTGGTGTCATTTACTCAAAAAGCCTGAAATGATCTAGCGCTGTGTAGACTGTGGTGAAGGAGTGCATTTTGTCATCTGCAAGGTTAGGAGAAATACAGCCTCTTTAGCAGACTGGAAAAGAGAGACAAAAGCTAATGTTTCTCAAAATAGCAGCATGTTACATGAAATTTTACAAGAGTCAGAGAGCTAAGAAATGGGGACTGTCAGATGTGTTCTCATTTGGAAACCATTATGATTTTCCTCTTTTTTACTGCTTCAATAATTACATAGATTTTCTATGTGTTTTTTTTTTGGAAATTATTTAAGTCATGCTCACTTCATCTCTCTCAGAGCAGCAAACACAGAAGCAGACTAATAATGTAATATTGACATATTTAAGTGTTGGATTCTTTAGCTGAGAGCAGCATGTTCAGAATGTATCATGCCTGTAATATGCCTGTGTTCCCTTATCTTTGTGTCACATTTTACTCAACAGTTAAGAAGTGCTAATAAAAAGTGCATATTTCAGTTGTTCTATTTTAGGTAAACATAACATGGTACACATTTTCTAAGCAATGCACATTGCTTAACTGTGCAACTCCATTTCTACAAATAGAAATCAGAGTGGCAAACGCTTTGCTTCTCTTCTTAATTAACCTATCCTTGCCAAATCTGCTATGTTCTTCAGCATGAGCAAGGAATGAAACTGATGACTGAAAATCTAAATTAATGCTTTTTCTTGTGATCTTTTGGCTGAGAACAAGAGCAGCTTCCACCTACCATCTGATGCATTCCCTAGCAAAAGAAACAGTGTCAACCTGGGTCCATGTGCAGCTGGAGGGAGTGAGGGAACAGACACATTTATATTGTCTTTGCTTTGGAGCCAGCTCACCTGGGAAGGGGAGATGCTGCCCAGCCTGCAGCAGGTCTTGGCTCCTGCTCTGCCTGTCAAATCCAAGTTCTTAAATAGCTATTTAGAGCAGGGGCTGAGGTCCAAAAGACAGGCAGTGATGTGTAGATCACCTGAAATGTCAGGATTCCACATGACACGTTTTCTCTCTTCTCCTCCCCACCTGCTCAGCCCACAGGTCTGTTTTAAATCAATCTTTTCACCTCTCCCAAGACTCACAATTTAAGCAGAGCAGACGCTGATGAAAACAGATTTATAATGAAGCTGGTGGCCATTAAATACCAGCCTTCCACCAGAGGTGACCTTATTGTAAAGCGTTGTACAGTGAATTTATTTTGACTTTGCCCATTCTCTACCTTGTCTCACACGCTGGCAGTCCAGGCAGTGGTGGTGGGAGGTCTGAGAATAATGCCCACGTCTCACTTCATTACAGCTGCACTTCACATCCCAGCAGTCTCCAAGCCTCAGGGATATCACATTCATTACCTCTTTCAGAGACATGTATTTTACATACATGGCTGAAAGGTGATTAGAATCCCTGACACAACAGTGTTTTATCTGGAATGCGACCATGAAAAATAAATGCCTAAAACAAAAAAGACATCCTACATCCTTCTCCTAATTGATTTAAGCTACAAAGACCAGCTTCAGTTTTCCCAGGGCACAGGAGCTACCAGGAAGACACAAATTGCATGTTTTCAAATCTTCTCATAAAAACTGCTTGACAGGGGGTTGAAAGCAGAGTTTTCTATTTCTCAGATGTCCTAGTCCTGTGAATGTCATCAGTCAGCAGAAGCTCACGTGCCACCAACTGATCATAAAGAATAGCTCTGTAACAACCCTCATTTCATGCTGCTGATTCCAGCCCACCATAAATCAGCCACACCACGAGTAATGCTGGAAATAATTGTCTGCTCAAGAGCTCTTCTCTCACAGCCCAGGTGCCACACAGCTGTAGCCACATGCAGCCCCTGTCCTGCTGGAGTGGGTTAGAGCAGCACCTCCAGCAGTGATGCTGCCTGAGTGCTTGGAAGTTCTTCATTGCTGCACACTGGAACAGTGCAGGTGTACCCATTCAGTGGTTTTAAAAACATTATAACTGGAGTCAGCTCTGGCTTGAACCAGGTGCTCTCTGCAGATGGAAAATGGGATAGCAACTGCTGCTTCACTGAAAGCTGCCTGGAAATGCAGCAGGTGATTCCAGTGCTGATCCTCAGGTGCACTTGGCACTCTGATCCATTCTCTCCTATCCCTTTCTAATACCCAGCTTTTTTTTTTCCCTGATCAGGGTTTGCTGCCCCTGATGGCTTTTTGTGCAGATGAATCGGCCCAGCACATCTGATGTTTTGACTTCAGCCTTGTTTTACCCCTGTGTTCCTTAGCAACTTTGAGCAATGTCCACTTAAAACCTGTGGTTCAAATTGTTCTGGGCTGGTTGTGTTGGTCCAGCCACCCTCAGTTAACAACAGACAAATCAGCCCTAGAGAACCCCAGCCACGTCTCACACACAAGAGCTTAATTTAGTCCAAAGCTGCTAGAATAAAGTAGTAAAACAAGAAAAAATAGTTGAGTTCTGATGCAGAGCTACCTAGATTAGAAAAATCATGTTGAAATCTAGAGTAGTGATAGAAATACCCCAAATTACCAGCTGAATGAAAGTGTTTGGCATATCTGATCCTTCTTATCAGGTTGGCCCAGCTGCACAATTTCCCATCTCCAATTATACCAAAAGGCCCACACTTCCTCCTTCATTAATACATTTGAAGGATTTAATGAGTTACTTCATCAGGTTAATAAATCCCCTCAATAATTTTATTACACTTTGATACAATTATTCAAGAGGTACAGCTAACAAATGATCATCATTTATATTTCTTGACAGAATAACTTAGTTAATGAATTTGGCCCATGAAATCCAGAATTCGTAAATAAACTATGGGGACAATTGAATGTCCATGTGGAAGAGGGGTTTTTTTCCTATCTCTGGTTAAGGTTCTATTGGAAATCCTCTGGCTCTTGTGCAAGTAACTTCAGGCTAAGGAGAACTACAGGAGGTTGGTGCCTTGTGGCAATGTCCTGCTTCCCACTGTGTGCTTAGGGGGAGTCCAGCTGCTGCAGCACATGTGCCACTGGATATAACCCATATTAATTTTCTCCAGAACTCCCTCAGGTTTAAAATCCAGCTTCAGAAAGGCTGCTCCATTCCTTGAGGCTAAGCTCTTTAGCTGATTTTGACCAGGTGCAGTGACACTGTCAGAAATAAGCATTCTATTCTGGAAATTATTTTAAAACTGAATTGAATTGGTTGCCATGCCATTTTTTTTTCCTGTGGCATTATAGTAAATGACATCATCAACAAAATAACCTTAGGGGCAAGGGTGTTTTCAGAATCTTAACCTCTGAATGGCCAGCAGTATTACAGCTTCTTATTACCAGATTAATAATATTTATGGTAGGTAGACTGCAAGAATGGGATCATACTATTTATTTACTTACTGTTGAAAGCCACCTCTGGCAAGAACAAATTTCCCATTAATCACCACCTTATCTCTGTAAGAAAGAGTTACTCTCAAGGACATCTGTATTATTCCCATTGTTTTATTAATATAAGAATAGCTCTGCTGTGAATTTTTGACATTGAACTTTATTAATTTTCTAGATTTTCTTTTTTAAGGGGAGCTGAAATGCTTAAATAAACATTGAACTTTGTTAATAAATGAACTACTCAAGACCCCAACTGTAGCGATAAGATCCCAATATTTCCCTGAATATATTTTTGTGTAAAGAAACTGCAAATCATTATCTCTTTCTTCTCTTTTTTATCAGCTGAAACTCCAGTTATGAATTTTGAATTTTTTTGGGAGTGCAGATGACCTTGTTAAGTCGTGAGGGTGCCAGAAAAGCAGTGCCCTGCAGTCCAGGGGGTCAGAGAAGTGAAACCAATTTCTAAGCTTGGGTCTTGTAATCAAAAAATGCATATTTATCTATCCTCTCACATGAGCTTTAGCCAGCATTTGAAACATTACCTATTCTGTTGGGCTGTGGGATGATTTGTTTTTCTAATTTTTCAAGAGCGCTACATGATATATTTTCAACTTTAAAAAAGAAATCAATGTAGACCTAGCAGAGGACAATATCAGAAAAATACTTTATTATGTGAGAAAAGCATTAGTGGAAAGCCTTCCATGAGCCTTATATAGTACCAGAATGAGGTAGCTGTGCTTTAGAAGGGGTACCAATTAATGTTAATTTGCTGTTTAATTAGGTGTCCAGTACAGAACAAAGGTGAGACCCTTGTGTGGGTGAGAGGAGGCCCCTGATTGTCAGGTGGACACAGTTATTCCTGCCTCCCAAACTCAGGCTCTGCTCCCACAGCAATTCCTCTGGAGCCTGTCAGATGTGATATAAGCAGTAATTTGTTTGCAGAGTGAAAGGTGTGCTTTCAGACAGACTAGAGGGCTCTGTCCTCTCTCCTGCCCCAGTTCTGCTGCTCAGCCCAAACCGTGGGGGTGTGAGGATGCTCTGGGAGGAGTGCCAGCCCTGCAGCTGTGTGACTACAGCAGCCAACCCTGCTCAGCTGTGCCCTGCTGAGAGCTGGGACCCCCACTTGCCACAGGCTGAGACTGCCAACCCCACACACAGCAGTGAGAAACACCCCAGGCAGGCCCCATGACAGGGGCTTCCCTCAGCTCTGCCCACAGCCTTTCCATCTTCCTGCATTTAAATGTTTGAGTTAATAACATTTATGGGGCAGCATGGGAAAATGAACTTAAATACATCATTTGTCATCTCAAGATACTGAATTACACCATTACTCAAAGAGATAGAGAGAAATGTGTCCAATAAACAGAGGGTAGTTTGCACAATTTGCTTTGCATTTCCCACATCCTGCAACAAGAACAGGGCAGTCAGGCTCCTTAATGATTATAATATATGTACAGAAAGAGCAGTTCCCTGAGGGCTCCTGATTAATCAGGAAAATACTCATTTGTTCTGGCAGAAGTGATGTGCATCTAGGCAGGGCAAATGATGAACCCTAAGTGCACACATCAGCCGTCAAGGGCCAAATGTTTCCATTCCTTTAACTCATTTTCCCTCTAAGAAATAACACCCCATGTCTCAGCACTTGTTCTTGTCCCAGTTTCATTAGGGTTTTGTCTGACAAAGGCAGAAAGAGGCCTCACATCCATTTTAGAGACTCTGAATGCATTGAGCTCCCAGACTGAGACATTTCTGCTGCTTGCTTAGATACTCCATTCAGGGGAGGACTCAGCTGCTGTATCTGATCACTGTGCAAGAGACTTGGGAACAAGTTGGAAGATTTAAAGGATTTTTCAGCAGCTGATCTAAATCCCTGCCTGTCTTTTAGTACCCAAGAAGCTGCCTACTGATTGCAATCCTTCCTCTACTCCATCAGAGCCATATTAATTCTGTGGTTTGGCACAGCTCTTGCCATATATAAGTTTGCAGTGTGGCATTTGAAATCTTTATTTCAGATTTTATTTTCTATTCTGAGTTGGAAGGTTGCTAGTAACGAGGTGAATCCTCTGTGCCTGACACGTATTTCCCTTGGTGTTCATTTTTAAATTAGCCACAGAAAGGACAAACTAAAAGCAGATGTGTCATATTTTTCCTCTGTGTGTTTGGAAGTCAGCCTTGGAAATATCTTTGTCAGATAAATGAATTCCAGGTTACTGGGATAAACAGATGCAATAAAATACTCGTGTGTAGAAGAAACTCTTACAAAAATGTGAGCTAACAACTCTTCAAGGAAATTGCCATGTTAGAGATCCAGCTTTGAGGCTTACCTCAGGCTTTTGCATAACATGATAGTTAGTACTTTAAACTGGAGAAAATGTGATGGGATCTTTTGATATTTTCCCCCTTGCTTTTTCAATTTCATGGGATCAGCAGAAAGAGAAGGGAGCCAAAGCTGAATTTGCTGTGCTTTTGCCTCCACCACTGCCTGAGCACACGGCAGGGATTGCTTGGTGGAGAACTGAGTATCTGTTACCCTTCTTATGGGCATCTCACAATTGCCAGAAAATGTGGATCTTGGACTTGGTTTTAGTATAACATGAGAAAGAGGAAGACCAGAAGTAAATGAGAAGGCTGAAATATAATCAAAAACCAGTAGTTATTTAGTTTGGCTACTGATTTATTAATGTATTTTAGTTAAGCACTGAGGAATAAACCCTCTCTTAAAAATGTTCCTCAGCTCTAGGCGGGATTATTTACAGGAAATAAAAACAGTTAAAGAATTAGAATGAAATCCTGCACATACTGAGTCAATAGAAATGTTGCCACCAACCTCATTGCCTGGGTTTTAGCCCCACATATCTACAAAGAGCCACAATTCTCTTGAAGTGGGACTAGCAGATTAATATCTGAAACACCAGTTTATCTTTCCCTACAGAATCTTTAATTTTTATGCAGCCAGCCTAAAAACTTTGCTCCATGAGTTTGTCTGGTTTGCTCTGAAACACAATGTTCCCTGCTCCTTTCAGGCTGTTTACTCACTGTCACCATTCCCACTTGGCTTAAGCACCTCCTGAAATTATTATTTTGCCTCCATGTCTGTTATAAGAATATTTTTCCTCTGAGGTATCTGCTTTCTCAGCAGCAATTTTAAGGCATTTCAGGCTACAGAAGAAATATAAAATAAACCCTGTGCTCATATATATCATAAAGAACATGATCCTTTAACCCTGTCCTTGGAAAACGCATAAGCATTTGCTGTACTTCACTGATTCTCCCTATGCTTTTGCAAGGAACATTTTGCACCTGCCAGCACAACACAGGACGAACAGCAGCGTTGCAGGAGGAAACATTAACTAATTTACACAAAGCCTTAGGTGGTCTATTAGCCCTTCATAAAAGCAGGAATGTGTAATTACTGCATCCACGGACAAAATTAAAGTGATGGACTACAAAGAAGCAATGAGTGAAACAATTAACAACAAAGCCCAAGTAAACTGCTCTGATGGGAAGCCTTGGCCTGGCTGAATGGGTCTGACAGCTCAGGTTTATCTCTGCTGTCCCCCAGGGATGTATCCACCCCAAACTTTTCACTCAGTGCTGACAGGTCAGCTCATATCAGAGTCACTGCACCTGCTGATCTATTGCAGGTCGTGTAAGATACAACCAACAGCCAAATAACCTGCTCAGCACAGGAGTACCCTTCTAGCATCATTAATTTTATCAATCCATTCTTTCTCCTGTGTCTCTGGACAAAGTGGTTGCTCCTCCCAGCCTGATGCCATTTTAGGAGGATGCAGCTCAGTGGAGCACCACTGCCAGTAGGGCAGTGCAGCAGATGCTGTCCCAAAAGCCTGATAGAATAGCTGCTCCACAGGCTTTGGTTCATTAAGGTAATTGCAACTGATCTGTGTCACAGTGCACAGTTACATTTGGGATGGCAAAATCCATCCAAAAGGAAAGCATCTCCTCTCTGCAGCTCTCCAGCCACACAGGTTAATTGTGAGTACTTTGCAGTGCCTGAGGTAAGGCAGGAACCTGGGGGGTTTCTGTCACAGCTTCCGTCCACAATGTGATTTAATGCCCTCCGTGAACAATTGCATCTCAGTGCTTGTAATAAGGAAATGTCATAAAGGTACCTGCTGCCTGGTCAAACATGTTTTGGCTTTGACAGCTCAAATTTACAGCTTTAATTCAGCAGCCTGGAAGCTTGGTATTCTGTACACACACGGTGAAAAGCTGGCAGAACAATATTTTATAAAAGTTCACCTGTGTTCAGCGACTCATGGAGGATTACAACCCCTTGGACCTTGTGAAATGGCTCGAAGACAAATTCACACTCCAGACTGTCCAGTGGCAAATTACAAAGTTCTAATCAAACCCCAGTGTGCCTGGATGTATTCACTGGAACGTTTTGCTTCTGTAGCATAAAGAGTTGAACTTTCAGCAGCTTGAAAAAGTGCTCAGCGGGGCTCTCTCAGCTGTGAGCATCCCTAGCAGGAGGAGGGAAGGGCTCTTCAAAGCAAGTCTGATCTCCCTGCTCCTGCTACCCAAGTGAGATAAATCCCTCAAACCAGCACAGCTGAAACACAGAGCTAAAGGTGCCCCTGTGAAGATGCTGCCACACCAGCACTGCTTGGGAGACTGGACAAAACAGCTGTGGCATTTCCGTGCTGTGCACGTGGCTGCCGTGCCCAGGACAATGTCACCCTGCTGAGCACAGCAGGTGGACAGGAGCTGAGGAAGGGAGGAGAACCCAGGCACTGCCCAGGCTGCTCTTTGACACTCTGCTCCTTTTGCAATCCAATTTACATCCCCTGGCTGTGTTCCTGCTGTGTTCCCAGGGGTCACGTTGGGGGCTGTCACAAACTGCAGGCACTGCAGACGTCCCCAGTCTGGGCAGGAGATGCAGCTGTTTAATGAGCCCTGCTGTCATTACAGCAAAATGACTCAAGGACTTAAAAAGCCTCTTATTTATAGTATCATAGATTACCTTAATGTCTTTTAACTGGGAGGTGCTTTGAAATACTGCACAAACATTACAAGACAGTCCTGAAATAATGGGAATTTAAACAGAATCTAACAAGGAGAACATAAATATTGGATGGAAAGAGAAAAAGCACTTGTTGAAATCTCGGGCAAAGGTGTAGTCTTAGGAAAAGTCTGCACTTCTGAGCTGGGGTTTTACAGCACATCTTGTGCATGGGAGTCAGTGCAAGTGTGTACTCTGGCACAACTTTTGCATTGTACCACTTTTTATTTTATGGCATTAGTTTTGGTTTGTGCTTTAATCTGTAGTGGAGAGATGGAAAATTTGATTTGTACCAACCTCTCTGTGTGTCAGTGCAGGCTTTCTTGTGCCAGATAAACACAGTCTAGAAGAACTACAGCTACACATCCCTGTTTGGACAAGAAAAATATTTGAAGTATCTACGTGGTGAATAAAGGAGATATCTGAGGCATGCTGATTTAAACCTGGCCAGGTCCTTGTGTTCATACAGGGGATAATTATAGGTGAAATCTTCAACGGAACTGTATTAATCAGAGTAGGATCATCTGCCAGTGCCCTTCCCGTCAGAATTCAAACAGAAGCAAGGAAATGAAGCAGTAATGACAAGGCTTCCATTTAGCCATTAAATCTCTTTTCTTAGGTATCCATATTTTAATGAGATTTATGTGCTTTTTAAAGTAGGAGACGTTTTGATGATCTTAGATACAGTCTCTAATTAAACATTCTGTAATTAACCTTGGTTTATCTATGTCAAATGCCAAGGAATTTGAGCAAGCCAGGTTAAGCCCTACTTTAAGACATTCAGGGAAGACAGTGTCTTAACACCAGGCTTTCTAAAGCTGCCATGGGAGGAGAAGGATGTCCCTGCACCAGAGATCTCTGTTGTGTGGAGCTGAGCAAGGAAAGCCCAGGCTGATGGTGCTGTGTCAAGGATGGAGGGCTGGATGTGCTCCCAACCCAACAGCCCACAAGCATCTTCCCCTGGTTTGATTGGAAATTCTTGCCTCTCTTGACTCATTCAATTTTTCCCCCAACCTTTGATGAGATTCCCATATGGGATGTGGCATCTGTGAGCCACAGATTACTTTAATCTGAAAAGAATGGTTTGGAAAATGTACAGACAACATAAATATACTGAGTTGTGAATGTCTTCATTCTCACATGCCAACGTGTAACATTGCATCCCAGAAAAATACATTTAAAATAATAATTGTAATGAATTTGTAGAGGGTCTGACTCCTGTCTCACAGACAGATCTATGCCACACTCTCCTTCGCTTGCTACATCTGTGAAACATCCATTATTTTTCCATGGTGTAAATGATCTCATTTCTGTTCCTTTCCCTACAACACAATGCCACGTTCATTCCTCCTTCGAAAATTTCAGGAAGAGAAGTAATTTGTAAGAATGACAGGAAAATGGCTTCTCATCTGTGTACACCACAGCAATCTGACACACAGAAAGAGGCTCTGGTGAGATACACAAAACCTAATTCCCACTGAGTTTCAAGCAGTCCAGATTAAAAAAAAAACAAAACAGAAAAAAACCAACAAAAAACCAAAACTGACATCAACCAATTTGATCATAAAGATTCTAATTCAGCACAGGTTAATTGAGAAGTCAGATTTACTGCTATCACTTCTGGAGAGGAGGGAGATAAGCGAACACAATGGCTCTTTATCAACAATATGGGGACTTCATTTAAAGAGAGAGCATTAGGTTACAGGCTGGAAGATTAGTAGCAATCAGCCTGCTCTCAGAAAAGAAAATGCACTGGGTGATAAAGATAGAAGGCAGGAAGCTGGGTGCATAGAAATGAGGTTTGATGCCAAATATTACTGGTCAAATCTGAGCTATCTGTCAAGTTGGCACTGATCATTGCTGATGCACAATTATTATTACTCACCTGTGATCAGGTCATTTACCACTACCAAGCCAATGGCTCCTCCTACCCATTTCATTTGTTAATGGCTTTTTAATGAAAAAAAAAGTCTATCTAATACCTCTTTGAGATGACTAACCATTGTGTAATAGTACATAATGGTATATGAAATACATTTTCTTTTTCCCAATCACCCATAAAAAGATATCAGCTGTTACTCTGTTCATTAGCCACAACCCCATAAATCTGAGTGTAGTTCTCCCTTTAGAGGTGGCAGGCTTATTTTTCCTTTTTCTTTGTGTACCATGTGTTTTCCATACCAAAAAGTGCCTGTTTTGTTGCAAGTGACAGAAGGAGAATTTAAAGGGATGCTGGAGGATCATAAAGACTCCCCTCTATCCAATCCCAAGCATGCATTCACCTTACTGTTCTGCTGACTAAAGAATTGGAAACTATTAATATTGTCTCTGCTGGCAGGTCAGAAAAATACTTATTCTGTAGTCGAGCAGATTAATCCAAAGGGGAAAATAACCCTGCAAAGCCCTGAAAAAGCTTCTGTCTAACCAATCCACTTTCCAAAGCCAGATGTTTCCAATCTGTTTAAATGTTAATCTCATGATACGTCTTTTTATGCCTACTGAAATGATTTCAGCATTTATCGAACTATTAGAGAATTCATATAATTAGGGCAGCTCTTATTTATGAAGGTGCTTTTTGGATGAAGCCCTATCAGTGTGTTTGTCAGTCATGTGCTCATGTTAATTATTGAGGCATGTTGGGACCTCTCCCTGTTAGGTTTTTTGATGGGCTCTGGAAACTTCCCAAGTTTAGCTACTCTTTTTAAATACACTCATAGTGAAATCAGAGGCAGGATAGCAGTGGATAAGTGGGCAGAGGTTGAGGTCAGAGGTAGTTTTTTAGAGCCTGTGATGGGTATGAAAAGCAGATTTGCAAATGAAGGCACTGCTACCTGAGATCTACTCCAGCAAAACCAGGGTAACCATGAAAGGTGGTTATAGTTACCCATTCATCCTGAAAACTGGAGGGATTTTTTCCTTCTTACACACATCTCCTTAGATCTTTTCTTGGCATGACTTTGGTCTCCTCTGATAAAGAGCTGGTTTGAAATACGACAGCCAGGCTGGGAGTTTTTAGCTGAGACTCCTTCCATGACAGGTTCTGATGGGCTCTGCTGTCGGGGCCCACTGGGTGGAGAATAATGGGCTTGTAAGAGGAAGGTCACAAGAAAGGTCAGGAGGCAGCTCAGAAAGCCTTGTATTTTATGTCAAGGATCTTGAAGGGGTCTAAGAGGGCTGCAGAAACTTTCCTCTGGGGCTGCTGACTGACAGATCAGCATCGTGATTATAAACTGATTTTGATAAATCAAGTTGATCTACTGTTGCATGTGGATTCAAGAGAGCCATGCATTCCTGTGGCATCCTAGAGCAAATCCGTAGGGAAAAAAAGTGGATTATGCCTTGCTCTGTGTCCTGCTGGCACACAGGACAAGGGAGAATGACCATCTGGGAGCTGGACCTCCACACCAAGAGCTGCCCAGCCTTAAAGTGCCTCTCTCTTTTCCCATTTTGTGAATCTCCAAAGACATCCCAGTTCCCCAAGAGCCATTTAACCCCTGAATCCTTCAGCAAAGCCCCTCTGCCTAACAAGCAGGCAGCAGAATTTGTCTGTGGGAACTGGCTGGCAGAGAATACGTGCAGTATTCTGCATCTGTGCTTACCCACACGGGGTGAGGAGTTTATCGTGGAGCTTAAGGATGATTCCTTTACAAGTGTGGTATGAGATGAGGAAGAGGAATCAGTTTAAAATTAAAATGAGGATTTTTCAACTCGTCCTTAATATTTATAAGGCTCCTTTTGCCTTACAGACAAAATCCTCAAGGAGAAGATGGAAAGCTGTTCATCCTTATTTCTTGTGCCTTTAGTTCAGCTTCTCATTGTTTATATTATTCTAAGCAAAATAACTGTTCTGGAAATGCAGTCATTTACAAAATCCAGTCTACTAAGCCTTAAACAGCAGAGACATGTCCTGCTACGTTTGTTCCTTTGTTGTTGCTATGGCATTACCACACATTTTTCCATGTAGGAAAGGAAATCCCGTGGAGACCAGATAATAAAGGCTTGAATTTCCAGAGCACAGTGTCCGTCTCGCCTCTTGACCTGTTTGACACCCTCTTTCACCAAACCTGCATTCACTGAATCTAAATAAACAGCCACCCATCAAAGGAAATACTTAAAAAGGATTGTTCATGGTTAGCCTTGATGAAATATACATTGGAAAACCTGCATTTTAATCACGTTTGGAGTTCTGCATTTCAAAAATGGTTTTGTTTAACTACGTCAGACTTGTCATTCAGGGAAGTTTCCTTCCGTAGGATGCCTGCATTTAAAAGTCAAGTTAACCAAACCCAAACAAATTTCCCAGGAGGCTGCAACAAACCAGACAAGCATCTCACATGCTCAGCTCCGACCTCTGTGCTGTACCAGGTGTATCTCTGCTCTCTGAAAACTCTCCAAGATGCTGCATGTTTATACAACATCACCAGTTCTCAACAGGGTGTCCTGAGGATTCGTCAAAATCACTTCACGTCACTTCTTGGAACAAGCTTTGGCTGAAACTCCCCACTTGGCTTGACATTACTTTGCAAAGAATAATCCTGTGTCCCAGTCAGCCTGCCCTGCCTAAGTCCCCTGATCATCCTGGGTTGCACAGAATTGTTGTGCCTTGTTTTATCTTAGAAATGGCTGTTTCATGGTGTTACCTGAAATTATCCTTTGCATGTAAGTTAGAATTGATGAATTAATACAAGTTTGTTAAATGCTCCAGGACATTTATCCTACGTGGATTTTTCAGTGCCATCATCTTCCGTTTACTTTAATGATGATCTAGCTATAATTTGAACAAAGTGTCACCTGTAGATGCAGTTCAAAACTGACTAAGGAGCAAGTATCTCAGACAGAATCGTTTGATGCAAAATGACGTGGTTATTTTGGGCCAAACTTCTTGGGCTTCATTTGCTGTGTCTCCCACTGTTGTCATTTTTGTGTGACACAGTTCAAAGGCACAGGCAGATTGAAAGGGCCTTGTATCCTCTTGTCTCTTGAAGCCACATATCCCTACTAGACTCAGAGGATGCTGCAGCCAGAGCACACAGCCAGCCAGCACAGGATAATCTGCCACAGGCAGCATACAGCTTGTGGCCTTCCAAATTCTTCAGACAACACAGGAAAACAAACAGCAGCCTTACAGACTTAATGGACTTTTAATGCATTTGATGGATTCTGCATCAGCAGTTTCTAATGGAACGTCCAAAGAGGGAAAATCTCCTTCCCATGGAGATTCTGAGGAGAAAATGAACTGACAATGCAAAGACTCCTCTTTGCAACACTTGGATGCTGTACAGGAGAACTCAGTGGTCAGACTGTCATCTCTTCTGAAACATCACTGAGTTTTCCAGTGTCAGGAACTGAGCTGTGTCTGAGCCACAGGCTGGTCACATACCACAGCAGTTAACAGAGGCAAAAGGCAGCAGAAAACTGTGACCTCCTTGGTCAGGACCATTTAACTCAATTCCCCAGAGCTGGTGAAGAGGAGGCACAGAAACTGGAGCTGGAAGTCTGCTCCCATGCCCAGAGGGAAGCTGTGGCTTTAGACAGAGAGTTGTTCTGCAGTTATCAGGAAGAAGACAAAGCCTTAAATTCCTTTGTTGAATCCATACAGGCAGCAGTGTGACACATTCCTCCTAGTCACATATCCTTGACTTTGTTACTTTTGCATAATCTTGGAACTTCAGCTATTGATAAATAAATTGGTTTACAAAGCAGAGAGTAAATCACCATTCACTGCTGAGCTGCTATTGTGCCACTCATTTGTAAGGCAGCTTTCAAGCTTTTTTTCTTTTAATCAGTTTGGCTTGACATTTTGTTTTCCTACTATTATTTATGAGCTCTATCTTATGAATGGATTATGCAAAATAGTTTAATTCCAGTTGTTGCAATTTCTCAGATGTCGTCACACAAAAGCTTGCTTTGAGTAGAACACTCAGGTCCAGATTTTGTTCTCAGCTGTGCTGATAACAAATTAGACCATCATCCACAGGGATCAGAAGGGTTTTCCTCAGATTTACAACTGTTAGGAGCTTTTAGGAAAAACATTTGAGCAATGCTCTGCTCAAAGTAAGCAAAAGCACATTGCTGCCTTTCAGCAACGTTCTGCAGACAGGGCCAACCCGCTTAGCCACCGTCCTCAGCTCAGAAACTGAGCCTGGTGATTCTTCCTGCAAGGAATTATGAGCTGCATTCAGCTGTGACTTGACTACTTTTGTTATGCTGGCAGAAATGGGGATGGGTGGATTTTAGAACAGTTGCTTTCTAAGATTTTGGATGCACTCAGTCACTTCAAAGCAACTAAAACCTCGGTAGCTATTTAAAGCAAAGCACTTTAGTCCCCATTTGATGGCAGGTGTTAGCTCTGCTCTGAGACAGCAGCCTACTGCTGCAGTGAACCAACAGCTCTTAAGCCTTTGCAGGTGACAAAAATTGTGCCAATTATTACTCTCCATTTCATGGGTTTCTCTGATCTCTCAGCATCTAACTTTGCACCTGAGTGTGGGGCAGAGTCCGTGTAAAAACATGAGCTCTGTTGCTAAGGAGCATTTGGGATGTACTATTACACTACTGCTATTTATTTCCCTATCCAAATGCTATTTCATTTCCAGAGATGAAACACGTGATGTGGCCTTGCAGCAGGTGCAGATAAGGTGCAGGATCATTCAAAGGAGAGAGAAAAAAGAGTAACTACAAATTTCTGCTTTGTGTTGGCTTGCTCAGGTGGTTGCTCTGTGGTTGCCTGGACTCAGGGCACTCAGTCAAGGGCTCAGCTCCTGCACTCACACAGAGTTTTATTGGAGCCCAGCCTGGCATCAGAGTAGGAGCAGGTCCCTGGGAAGCCTCACAAGGAGCCAAACAGGTCACGTTTGTCATCTTAGCACACAGAACCGGGCATGGCTCGTTTCTGTGACATTCTTGTGACAACACAGAGCCGTGAACATGACGGATGTCACCCAAACCATTACAGGGCAGTTTTTCAATGGCTGCAAACACAGAGCAAGGCAGAAGACACCTGGTTCTATGTGTGTAAATGAAGCAACTGCAACCACAGAGGCATGGGGACTGCACCTTTCAATCAGCTCCCTTGGCTGAGCTCCACAGGCCTTTCCCCGTGAGCCTGCCTTTGCATCCAGGCAAGGAGAGCAAGCAGGACCTGATGGCCCAGGCTGGTGCCTGAGGCCTCACCCTCATGGCCAACGAGTTGTGCTGGTGCTCTGCTGCACCTAGCACAGCTCTTCCCTCTTTGAACTACAGAGGGCCCAAAGCCTGTTCTGGGAGCAGAAACCTGCCTTTAAACAAGGCCTTTAGAGTAATTTATCCTTATTTGAAAAGACATGTTATTCTAATGGCATCCCATGCCAAGCATGATGCAGGTTAAATGTTCCTCACTGGTTACAAATGTGACCTTCATTAACTCGTCTTTGTGCGCAGAGTTCTACAGGAACAGCTCATTGCATTTTCAATTTAATTTAATTTGAATGATAATTTAAAAGTTGTTTGATGCAAATGCGACCATCTGCATCCTCGCAGCTGACACAGTTTTTAAAGATGGGGTTGTCAGCAGGGCTGGGGGGAGCTTGATGGGAAGAAGAGCCAGGAGCTCCCAGGAGCAAACTGGGAGTGCCTGGGGGGGGAAAGGAGAAGAGCTGCGTCAAGCAATTGCTGGTTATCAGAGTTGTACGTGACTATTAAAGTCTGGAGTGGTGATCACAAGTCATCAGACCATGTCAGCTCATGTCTACTTGTCTACAAGTACGTGTCTGAGCCCACTAACCACCCTGGTATGTGCTGACCAGACCAGTTGTGACACAAAACACAGGGAAATTCATCTGCCAGGAGGGGCTGAGCCATGTTCAACCCTGCCCTGCACACAGCCCAGCAAAATGTTTCTTTGTGTCTGTCTGTGCCTCTTGTTATGGCTTTAATTACTGTCAGTGACAACACAATCCTCAAACTGAGAGCTCACAGTGACTGTGATGGAGGGGAGGGAGGTGTGATGTAGAGAGAAGCTCTTGTTTTGCTGTGACTAAATCTAAGCTGCGGGTTTCTGAGGACAAGTGCCAGTGCAAGTGCTATTCCTCCCCCCTGCAGTACTGGATGCTTGAGGACAGTAAATAATAATAATAACAGCAGTGTTAATGGCTGTTTCTTCACACTTGCTACTTGGCTGCCAAACTTTGGATAACACAGTAAAGCTGAAACCCTGAAGTGCTGCACTGACTTTTCTAGAACTCGGTCTGGGCTGACTGCTGATTTCTTCCTAAGGTAATATATTTAAATAGGCTGTGTCCATTGCAGTCTTTTGAAAAAGAGCCAGAGGAAACATTTTGCCCCTAATGCTTCCCTGCTGGCAGCCTTGGTCAGGTTGGATGGAAAAGAGCTCCTTGCTGAGTCCTCACTCTACCCCAGGGAGCCCTGCTGGGAGAGTGGGGCATCCCAGGTGGCTCCAACCAACCCTACCTGAACTCTGCTGCACAGGGAAGGGAGCTGCACCCTGGAAGTCTTCTGTATTTCAGAGAATGCTTTCTTTGGCACCTGTGTGCAACAGGCTCTGCACTGGTGTCATAGAAATGTGGTTGAAAGCTTTTAGCTAAATTTGCAAGCATCAGTTCCCTTTCCAGTGTGAGTGTGAATGAGAGAAACGAGGAAAATGACTTTGTAATCAGGATGGGGGATTGGGTTGGCACTGTCTGTGCCTTGGGGGACCTGATTTTAATTCTTCCTATTACCCTGTGCTCCTGAGAGCTGAATTCTCTCTTGATTTCTAGTGAAACTCAAACTGCTCCTGCAAAAGCAGCCCAAGTCAATCCCTGGCACTCCCAAGACAGATTCCTTATTAAGATGAGTGTACAGAGTTCATTGTCGCACACCTAGGAACTGCATGAAATGCTGTTAGAAAAACAGCACTTTCTGTTGCACAGACTTTACTACTGGTCCATTAATCTAACACTTTTCTCACTCTTCATTTAAAACCATGTTTTCTGCTATTTCTCTTGAGCTCCCTAAACTGGGACATGAAAGATCACAACACCTTTGACAACAATTGCCTAAAATATCCCACAGGGCTCAGGTGTCTTACTTTTGTGGCATTTCAGGTGCCCCTGAGAGCTGTGTTAGCAGTCATCCAGGAATACCAAAGCCTGAGGATACTTGTGTGCCTGCATCTTAGGGAGCAGGATGCCTAAATTACTTGGTTAAAACTTGGTCCCATTTGAAGTTCACCTTGCAAGCAGCCTGGTTCTCTATCTGACAGTAGAAAACTAAATGCAGCAACCTGAATTTTAATGGATGGCTTTCTCTGCAAATAATATTTTAACTATTTATGGGCACTAAAATATTATTTAAGTGAGTTTTTGGGAACAAGCATGAGAGTTGCTTGGTTTTCTTGTGAGAAATCAGACTGAGTAGATAAGGTGAACAGAGAAGGTGATTGGGAACAGAAGCTTTATATTGCTTCTGATTCCTGCTCCTTCTGCTCTGTGTCAGTGCTGCTTCTCTCCAAGCCCATTAGAGAAACACTTAACAGAAAAAGGCAACCCCCTGGGAGAGCCTTCCACCTCCTGGAGAGATTTGGAGGAGAGCTTGCATCTCTACCCATTAGAGAAAAAGTACTTTTAGCTTTTAAGTTCAAATGATGGAACCAAACAACATATGCTAGGAGTGAACACAGTCTTGCTGGGAGAGGATTTGCCAAATCTAAGGCTGCTCTAGTAATAAATAATAATCCTAATTAGGCTCCTTCCCTCAGGAACACCCAATTTTGTGATATTGATACAACATGGCATTGGAGCCTCTCATCTGAACAGCTATTCAGAACACCACTGAAGTGTTAAAAAACCCCACCACACACAGAAAAACACTTTTCTTGAAAACAGACACTTAGAGAAAGTCACATTACTTATGACTGTATATTCCTATCACTGTTTATCAGCTACTTCTGAAAAATAAGGGAAAAAAATGAAACAGCAGCTGGTCTCACTACTGCATTGCTATGCAAGACAGGGAAAGTATTTTACATGAATACTGACTGCAGTGGGAAAAAGCTATGGACACTTCAATTTTCTCACAATTCTCAGTTTGCTGATATCAAACATCTCTGCAACAGAAACCTTATAGTTTGGCTTTCAAGAGGCAAAATCTCTTTAGCTGGTGTGTTAGAAGGACTGCAGATTTCATCTGTCACTGAAAATCCTTCTGTGCTTCCTCTACAAACATACAAACATCAAATGGTGGAGCTCTTCCAAGGCTGTCAGCTCAAATATCCTTTTCTGGCCTGGAAGATCTTAGAAAGGGAAGTTTCAGAAACAGAGATGAGATAACTCCAGTCCCAACTTCATGCTTGTTACAGAAACTCCCACTACCATGCATTCCCCCTTGCTGCTAGTTCAGCTGCAAGGCTGGGAACTCATCTTTTTCCCTCTGGATGTCTGAGCTTTGGCTCTCTGCTCTAGATAAACCTTGAAAGGAGTGAGAGGAAGTGAACGGTGCTTTTCCAGCAGCTGTTCTGCCAAGCCCAGTCGGGAAACCGTGGCTGACATGCCATGAACAGCCAGCAGTGCTGCAGCAAAGGGGGCCTGATAGTGCCTTTGTTGTAGGAGAATTTCAGCACTGCTGGGGTAGGAACCCCCCAACAGCTTGGTAACTGAGCCTTCACCCCCTCGTGTCCTCATAAATTAAACATAAAGCAGCCGCCCGCTCCTGCAGACAGCCGTGTTCTAATAAATCATGTAAATAGTCTGTGAGATTCACTGCCCTTTATTTCACTTGAGTCCCGTAACTCAGCTGTTAATTGGATCTGGGATAAAAGCTGTTTTACTGCATGTTCCTAAGCAGGATTCTGTAAAGTTCTTTCCAGAATAACAACCTAGAGCGCTGCCAGCTTTGTTTTGCTCCTGTCCAGCACAAGGAGGAGAGCAAGAAAGCAGCACGACTGAACTCAAGAGAATTTTTCTCGTGGCTCTCCCAGGCTGTTCCTGTTTGCCCTGAGAGTGTCCCAAGAATTGTTCATCCTGGTTTTTGCAATGGCAGCACAGCTGCTGACACAGGGCTGCTTCTGCCTCCAGTCCCAAAGCAGTGGTTCCCAAAGGGCCTGGCAAAGTGAAATCCCTTTGGTGCAATTATCCAAGGCTGTTCTAACCAGCAAATATTTTATCTTAATGGTTTTTCAGAAAGATCTTGGAAAATTCTGGTGGTTTAATTGACATAATGCACCTTTTCAGCTGGGAATTTCATCAATGAAACTGCTGTGGGATGTACAATAAAAAAGGCCTTTGGATGTTTTTTTTTTTCCTTGGGAAGGTAAACCCCAAATATGTTTGCTCATTGGTTTCCACTAATTGGATCAAAGAAAAAATTTGAGGCTTTTTTTGGACAGTTGGTTAAAGAAATGAATAATACCTGTACCTTTGGAACTGAGAAAAGATGAGGGTTTTTTGTTTGATTGGATTGGTTTGGGCTTTTTTTCAGTATTTTCTCTCAAAACACAAATCCTAAAAATTTTAGGAAGAAGATTTGTTGTGAGGTCTCTTGTCTAGAGGCTGTCACTTCCCTGGTCCTGTCCTGTGTGTGTGTGTGTGTGTGTGTGTGTGTGTGTGTGTGTGTGTGTGTGGCATCAGCTCAGGATGGGGCCCCTGTTCCCTGCCAAGCATCTGTTCTGTGCCTTGCTGTGCCCAGAAAGCACCAAGGGCTCTGACTACTGGGTTTAATGTTTACAGACCTAACCTGAACCAGTATCTAGGAGCAACAGCAACATAATTAGCTTTGGCAATTAACACTGCTTAACTGAAGCTGCTGTAGGACCAAAGGCACTTTTTTAGTCTGCAGAAGCAGCAATTAGCATTTCATTAAGGTAACAAGCCTAGCTAAGACTCCTGAGCCTGCTGGGGTCTGCTGATCTAATTTTGGGATCCATCGATAAGCCCTAGGGACATGAAAGTGAGATGCATCAATGCTTTCACCACCACCACACTGGAAAAGCTGCCTGGAAAGGGATGGGAAGGTTTTGTCTTTTCTGGGTTAGTTAACAGTGTAGGTGTGAGGTGTCACTGGGCAGGAGCAGCTCTGAAAAGCACATGGTGCAGTTGGGACTGTACAGCCCAAAGAGTGAAACTGGGACCTCATGGGACCTCAGGAAGCACAGGTGGTTCAGGGAGGCTCTTCCATCTCCAGCTTTCAGGTTTTGCTTCTAATTTCTTGTCTTTTCTATATCCCCAAGCAAACATCCTTTTTGTTCATTTTCTGAAGGAGAAACTATTTCTGCACCAGTTTCACATTCAGTTCTTTGGCTGGTTTGGTTTGAAACATTACACATGTGTTGGGAGAGAGACATCTTTATTTTTGGTGGCTTGTGAGGTTTTTTAAGTCTTGCCTGCAGCTGTGGCTTGGTGGTTTGTTCACCTTAAATCTGAGGTCAGGGATGCTGGTTCCTGGCTGCACACAGGCAGGTGCTCGTGCCCTGGGTCAGAGTGCCCAGGAACAGTCACTGCTGTTCCTCCACTGCACTCTGGGGAGTTGGGATGCTGAGGATGCATCACATGCACACACAGCTTTAGAGCACCAGGTTTCAAAAGCTCTAATACAGTGCACATCCCTCCCTCCCATCATTCATGCACATTAAACTCCAGCAAACAGTGCTTAGTGGTTTTTCCAGGAAATACCACCATAGAATCAGCAGAAAATACCTTTTTTTTTTTACTGTTCTTTGGCATAACATGGGACAAAACCCATCCTGCTCTGATGCTTTCTGATGTTCAGGGTTATTATCCAATGCAGCTGTTAATGGAGTGTCTATTCCTTACAACCTGTGCTTTATGTAATCAGTAAATTCCAGTAATCTGTAAGTTTGCTAAAAAAGTAGGCACAGAGCTGTACTTCTGTGAAAGAGGTTGATATGATAAAGTCAGGAACTTTCTACACTGCAGTTTTATTGGAAAGTGTTTCTCTTGCAACAAGCAGGGCTTTGGTGTCTCTCTTCTGAATCAAAGCTGTTGGAGTTTGAAGAAACCTTGCTACAGGATATGCACTTTGCATTTCCATAAGGACTTTCTCAAAACAGCTTGTTTCTGGACATGCAAGAAAAGTAGGAATACTTTCCTGTTTCCTGAAAACTTTCTAAGGAGGACAAAGTGTGCTCCTTCATTCACTCTTTACTTTGATTACATGAAAAGTTTTATGTTACATCTGGATATATCAGACTCGGGATTTTTGAGGGGAAGAATAAGACAAAAGTCTCTAATCTGGCTTCCAGGGAGTTTCTGCCACTGAGCTGCGTGGAGAGGAAGGAGCCTGGCAATGGGACACCAATTCACAAGATGGGGACAGGCTCCCTCCTTGTAATGTTGGTGTTCAACGCCCTCTAAAATTCTAAAACTCTGTGACCCCGGCCTGGTCACCAGCGTTTGTCACAGCTCATTACACAGCAGGAATGTGGAAGCCCAGTGACCTTTCCCAGAGGGACAGGCAGAAAAGCAACAGCACAAAAGAGGGAAGAAAATGTTGTACACTTTAGAAGATAAATAACTGAATGTTATTGTGATGGAAAACACTGGGCTGACAATGGGCAGGGACAAAAATGTTCCTTTAAGGGTGTTGGTTCTGGGATTTAGATTTCTATTTGTTCAACTGGGTGCAGCTTCCCTTGCTGCCCTGCTTGGCTATCAGAGAATTTCAACAGGCTGGGGAATAACTCTCAGGTCCAAGTTGAAGTGGGATGTGGGGAATCTGAGCTCCTTGGTGATGTACTGGAGCAAAGATCAGAGGTGGCAGAGGTGGGGATGCCTTTCCTGGCCTCCTTCTGCCAGGCAAAGGAAGAAAGAAACCTAAAGTGACATTTTTAAACCCATTAAAAAGTCAAGGCAAACTTTCAGCCTTTGTCCTCAAAGCTCTCCAGCTTCTGTAGTGGGGGACTGGAGCCCCAGGGACTGCTCCCAGCTCTGACTCCAGAGTTTCTCCTTCAAACAGGTCCAGGTTTCCGACCATCTTGTTACCCCTTTCATTTTACTTCCAGTTTTTATTTAATCTGACTTCTCCAGTCTCCTGAGACAAACTGATTAATTCTTTTCTCCTTCGTGGTCCCCCGAGTCCCTTGTTCAATCTTTCCTGCCTCAGTGAGATCTTAATAAATGCTGCTTGTGGCTGGAAGTGGGATTGGGTCTTGGCACTGTAATTAATTCTTTACTTCCTGCATGGCTTCAATATGCTATTTACAGCTGTCAGCCCCTGCAGGAGCAGAGGTTTGCAGACTGCCTCCAACTTTTGCTTCTGATTAATGCATTATATCCACCTTGCTTTCTCCTTGCTCTTTTGCATTTCTTGCTTTGCCCTGTATCCAGTTTAGTGTTGACACAGGAAGACACTGATGGACTTGCAGGCAAAATGCAGTCCTGGAGACAAAAATTGCCAGGCTTTTCTGTTTGCTTATGCTCTGTTATTTGAAAGCCTCTTAGTCCAGGCTGCCTGCTTGTGACAGGACATCCAGACCCTTGCAGCAGCATGACCATGCTCTGACTGTAATCTCCCTAATTGCTTTCTGTAGCCTCCAGTAGCAGCTTGGGGGATTTTAACTCCAGCTCAGGGACTGTCAGTCTGGATGGAAGCAACTTGGAGGGAGATGGGTGAGACACAGAAATGAGCTGGAGGACTAGAAGATCTGAATGAGGGTTTTTGTGGTGTTGGCAGATCAACACAGGGGAGCACAGTGAATGCTTGAAGCCTGCAAATACTACAGAATTATGTAGGCTGATGCCACAAAATATAAATAGGAGTGGATCAAAATTAATCTGTGGATAATTGGAAGGAGTGGGGGAGCTGCTCCTTGCTGGCTGGGGGATTCTCCTCCAGCAGGGAATGAAGCCCTAATTCTGGCCCTGTTTTGTCTTGAGGGAAGTGTCTCAGCCTGGGACCTGCCCAGGGTTTCAGCAGTGAACTGGAAAGCTGCATTCAATATGCCAGTGAGGAAGCAAATGCAAATTTCCTCCTTCTCTCTCTTTTGGGTGAGATTTATGCCACCTCCACATGCACAGCCTCCTGGCAGCAATAAATCACAGAGGGGGAGGGAATGCTGAAAGGAAAAAAATACCCTGTAGTTTCTGTGTGCAGAGCAGAGAGAAAGGATGTGTGGGGACCAGCAGCTGCTTCCAGGCATCGCAAACCTGGTGCAGCACACACTCCCACTCCTTCTCAGCACTACACTGGAGACCACCCACCAGAACCTGGGGATTTACTTTTTAGTCATCCCCCTTCCCTCCCTCCTGTGCCAGGGTTGTGTGTGCCCAGTCTGAGATGGAGCCATCAACCTCACCTTGACAGAGGGGTCTATTAGAGATGAGCCCTTCCCCTGCTCCATGGCAAAGTTCTCTCCAGCATCTGATGGATCCCCCAGGATCCCAGGTCTGGGCTGCATTGCAGACCTAAGCTAAGGGTATATCCCCAGTCCCTTCACCCACTGGGACCCTTGGAAAGTACACCTGGTGTCTGGGTTCAGCCCAGGGAAAGCAGAAGAGCCACAAAAGCAAAATAATCAAATGTACCTAGGAGTATCTCTCATTTGGGGACTGGAGAAGCTCCAGCAGCCCCCTATCCCTGGACACTGTCAGTGTTGCTGTCAGCTGTGCTCAGCTCTGCCCTGCAGAAAAAGGCAGGGCAGGGCCAGGGACGTGCACTACAGGGCAGTAGCTCAGTGCTCTGCTCCTTTGGCACCTCCTGGCAAAAGTGCCCAGCTGAGCTGAGAAACCTCCTTGTCCTTCCCCAGCAGCCTCAGCCACGTCCTGGCCTTACCTTGCAGCCCCTGCTCCTGGGCTCTGCCTGGGCAGCTCTCAGCACTGGAGGCACAGGAGCTGCTGAATCCCCTTCATGCTGGCCACGAGCAGCAAGGACAGGAAGGCACAAGAGGAACAAGTTCCCTCCAGTGCATGGTGCTCAGCACAACAGCCTGCACTGCCCAGCACCCCTCAGGCTCAGCCAGGGCAATGAGCACTGCTCCAGGGAGCTGGGTTCAGCCTCTGGGAAAGGCATTTGGCTGCTGCCTGGGAGCACCTGACCGTGGTTTAATCCCCTTTCAGCAAGCACAGAGCTCTGAACTAGGACAGCTAAAAATACTCAAGAGCACAAAGGAAGTAGTAATTTGGGCAGGAGTGAACTGAACTGATTGATCTCAAATCAGAAGGTTCAAGAGGTGCAAAATGTGGTCTCATCAAAGACATCTCATCAGAAAAGGAGCAAAGATGTGGCCCAGTCACTGAGCTGAAGAAAAGCAGCAAACCCAAAAGATTTTGCTAAACTTCACAGCAACAGCAGCAGAGCCTGTACCAGCAGTGCAGGGAGGTGCCTGCTGATTCTCCACCATATGCTGACTTTACCTTTACTGTCAGTCTAAATTCTGCCAATTATTAAATTATCCAACTTGCAGCAGGAACGCAGTTAGATGTGATCCAAATGGTGTCACTACAATTATGGTAATTATCTGAAAACAAGCCAATTACTTCCCTCCTCCTCATGCCAGTTGGTACCAAGATAGCAGCTGTTCGAGGCAAATTTGTTATCACGTTACTGTACATTTGTTAAAGGTTGAGGTTATAGATTCTAGCCTTTTAAATATTAAAGATGCTATAAAGTCATGGAGTGTATAACATATTAGGATTTTTTTTAAATGTCGGGAAGGGAGAAATTTCTTTTATATGCCAAGAGAACCAGTGGGAAAGTGATTTACTTGTGGTGGCTGACTGGAAATGTGTACTTTGCAATCAGCATACAACCAAGCTATAAATTAACCTGCGTCAGCTTGTTACCACTATTCATGCAAAATGAACTAAATGCAGGAGTTTTCTGTGGCTCTTTTACATTTTACATCTTTCTTCAGTATTGGCATTTGGGATGTTCCACACATCCAGAGGCATCTTGCAAGCTTGGCCCCTCTACTGGATGCACAGTCAGCAGTTTGTTCAGTTTGTCAAGTGTTTTGGCTCATTTAATCATGTGAGAAGCAGCACCACTCCCTCGTGGAGAGTGAAGGCAGAGAGGGCCCAGCTCTGCCCCAGGCAAAGGGAGTTGGGCCAACATTGGGCAGAGCCACAGGAAACACGTCACCCCTGTGAAGAGCCTTCTGAAAACTTGTTTTATCAAGGCATCTTTTATTTCTGAACCTGTTCATATTAGGGACAGCCTTGCTTGAATTGCTGAAGGTGTCAAACACACAAAGCCCACCACGTGCAGCTCCTGCCAGGGGTGCAAATGAAGCTCCCTCAGAGCACAGGCCAGCGTAGTCCCTTGTTTTGCACAGACCTTCCTTGTGGAAACCAGAGTCTTTCATCTCATGTCAGCCACCATATCCTCTCTTGGACTGACCTTAAGTTTTTTTCCATATGATGTTTTGAAATCTTTGCCTTTGATGTGGGTAAAATACTTCTTTCAATAAATGTCAAGAGCAGATTAAAGAAAATTAAATGGCAGAAGGAAGTGGTTCTGCCTTTTGGCTGGAACAGCATTTTCATGACAACTGAATGAATCGGCTATGAAAAATGTGAATTTCCCTCTCTGTGCTCAAGGTACATGCCAGTGGGATCTGTTTATATCCATGAGCTTTACACACACCCCCATGCATCCGTAATTCCCTGCAGCTTGTGTGCAGCTACAGAGCCAAGGCACAGGGCAGAGCTCAGTCCCTGGGAGCAGGTTAGTGGCATTAGCCTGCTGCTTTGCTTGAAATAATTAGCCATGCTCACAGATGACCTTCTCAGCAAGCCCTAAAGGCTGACAGATTTGGGTTATATTGGAGCAGCAGAGGGAAGCACATTGCAGAGTGCTCCTCCTGCAGAAATCCTGCTGCTCACTCCCCCACCAGCCCAGGAACTGGAGCTGGGCACTGCAGCGCCCACACACCTGCAGTGAGGGGATTTCTCCCTCCCACAGACAATGGATGCAGCCACTGGGCTCCATCATTTCCCTGGACATCTCTGGTACCTTCCGCTATTCTTAACTGATGCCATCTGCTTTGCTTTTCCTTTCCCAGAAAGTTCCTGTGGCTGTCAGAACGACGTGCCAGGACTCTCTCTATTCTGCATTTGGAGTTGTATCCAGTCCCTACTCCCTTGGCAGCACATGAAATACCACCTCACACAGGACAGCATAGGTTTTCTGTTCCCTTCTGATCACCACTTGATTATTCCTTAGTGTCATTTAAGATTTATATATTACCTTTGTCCTTTTCTCCACATCATCTTCATGTTTGTTACATGTTAAAACTGCCTCGTTCAGATTTCTCCCAGTTAAGCAGCAAAACATTCAGCCAAGAAGGATTACATTTGATAGAGTTAAAAAAAAAAAGAAATTTAAAAAATAATCTAGGCAGCCGCCTGTCCAGTTGTAGTATTAGATGAGAGTGAGTGTGTAAACAGGTTTCTGCTTATCAGTCCTGCTGCTATCTGCTGCACACAAACTGCTCAGCCCCACAAAATCCAATTTCCAAGAGGTTAGAGGAGGGAACTGTTTGCAGAAACACAGCAATAGAAATCTCCAAAGCCACAGCCCTCATTACACTGACACTGAAGAAAGAAATGATGCTTGACGACTCCTGGCACCCAAAGCCGACATTTACTTTTGTGGCTTTGATTGGAATCGGCCCAGCTTTGCCATGGGATTGTTTCCTCTTGTTTTTCCCTGCTTGTGTGGTGGGTGGGAGAAAGCAGCTGAGCAGGCACTGGGCTAGGGGTCTGCAGTACACCCTGGCCCTGCAGCACAACCATCCTTTGTGTTTCCCCATCAAAAGCTTGGAAACTCCACTTGGGAACACACTGGCAGGAGAGACAGGGACACAGCTGCTGCCTCCCATGGGGTGCTTTTACCAGGCATGGAGGGAGAGGGCCAGGTTGTGTGTCCAAGGTCCAATGTTTTGAGCCTTTTCCCAAGACCTGGATGTGGACAGATGCTGCAGCTCAGTCCTGGAGGAGCTGAGCCCTCCATGTGGCCTCTGGCACTGGGGAGGAAGAAACACAGCACTGGGAATGCTGTGGGCTGGAC
Organism: Certhia americana; assembly: GCA_018697195.1. NCBI lineage: Eukaryota > Metazoa > Chordata > Aves > Passeriformes > Certhiidae > Certhia > Certhia americana. Next base: position 3,331,757 of record JAGMWU010000020.1, on the reverse strand, counting down.
ACTCTGCCCTGGCTGCTGTAGGTGACAGCAGGAAGGATGCAGCAGCATCCAGTGGCAGCAGGGATGTGAGATGTGGAAGGAAAATGTCCCTCAGCCCCTGTCACAGGCAGGAGCTCTTTGTTTATTCCCAGATAGAGCGATCAGGAGCAGCCCGCCCACCTCCCCTCCCAATACCTCCTGCAAAGGGCTGCTGCCCAGAAGTTCATTGCTTCAGTAAAACTGCAAACTGTGAGCTGATTAGATATTCATAGATACTCTTTCTTGATTAGCTCACCATTAATATTTCAATGTCAGAACTGGATGCATAGTGCCTCCCTGCTCTCTTCCTTCCTGCTTAATTAATTTTGACCATCGCAAACAACAGCCTCCGACAGATAGCAGAAATTGAAGTGGGCTGTTCTGTGACTTTGCTTGCTGTAAACAGCTATTTGCAATTCCTTTTCATACATCACCCACCCGTGACAAAGAGATCACAGTAGCAGAAAATGAGTCTCCCTCATAAGGACTCCAGAGCTCCGAGAGAACATTTGCTTATTCAATAAAAATAATCTAATAGACAATGCAGTAAGCACAGCTCGGGAACAAGATTGGCGTCTCACCTAGTAATCAGCTGGCTGTTATGCCATTAAATAAAAAGAAAGGGAGAGAATTGTTAATTTATCTTTTAAAAGAAAGGGCCTTTGATGTAGGGTAGCTCATAAAAGCTGTGGTGTGGCCCAGCTGTGAGGAGATGTGATAATCACTGCAGCCCCAGCAGTGGTAGGAGCAGCACTTCATAAAATTCAGGTTGTATGGCTGCCTGATGCCCATCCATGGCTGATAACAGGACATGCTGCTAATAGTCTGTTTGATTTTAGTGATGTGCTCAACATACACAGGGGCAGGAGGAGCAGCAAGGTAGAAATTATACAGCTGTGTTTGTTCCACCCCAGCCCAGGGACTGCCTGCCTTCATCCATCCATCCTCCTGCTGGGCCTGGAAGGATGGGGAGCTCTCCTGTGTGACAGAAGGGCAGTTGTCACCTCCCATATCCTCAGTCTCCTGACACAACACACTGGGATTGCTGCCAAGATGTGCCTACCTGGGCCAAAGCAGCACTGGATTTACAGAAACAAAAGTTTTGCATTTCCGTGCTGCCATCTGAGCTGCAGAACAAGCCTCTGTTACTGGACATGCCCCACATCTCCATCCTTTGCTGCAAACCATCTTGTTCCAGCCTCCAGCCTCTCCTTTCCCAGGGAATGCACCAGGTTGGGGACCCAAAGCAAGCAGGAAGGCAGGAGCAGCAGGTTGGAGCTCAGCTCCATCCCCTCCATGCCATAAATCAGGCTGTTAAACGCCTGGCCAGAGCTTGCCATCTGCTTGCAGTCTTCTAGGAATAACCATGGAGTAATTCAATCAAAAAGGAGAAGAGTCTTGTTTCACTGAATCGTAAGTCAGTCCTCAAGTAATTATAATTTTATACCCCTATCAGGAGCAACAGGGGCTGTTCATTTTATGGGTTTTAGCAGCCAGAGCTGTGCTTCTGCCAAGGTTATGGTTGGGAGGAGAACCCAATTTCACATTTTCTCAGCCATCCAAGGCTTATCCATGTTTTTAGCTTTTTGGTCAGGCAGTGAATAAAGCCCTGCAGGACCAAGGCCTTTGTTTAGGAGTGCTGTTACTGTAGAACATAGAAAATGTACTGGCTTGGAGCAGATGAGTTGACCAAAACATGATGAAGCTGATTCTCCCTGGTGTGAATGTGCCAGGTCTGTCCTTCCAGGGTTTCTGCAGCACAGCAATAACCTAACCAGGGAATAAAGTCCTGTTTATCTCTCCCAGCAGCTGGGGACACGTCGGGCTGCATCCCTCACATGCTGCCTTAGAGAAGGCAGATGAGATTAGTCCAGGGGAAAAGCCCACCTGCTTGCTCCCTCCAAAGTGCCTGGGATACAACTCACAGGGCTCAAAAACCTCAAAAGTCTTTAAAAAGATCCATGAAGGAGCCTCTTCTTCTTTCTGTTATGCTCTTTGGGGTAATTTCTCCACTTGCACACTTCTCCTATTGTGCAGTTTGTGTCCTCTGCCTTAGCCCCACTGTCCTTTCCGGGGTTAATGCTCCACCTGCTCTTTCACTGCCTTTTAAACAGATTTATTCCTTTGACTTTGAAAAGGGCTCCACCACGTTTCCATCTGTGTTTACACTCGGTGCAGGGTAAATTTCTCCTCCAAGCAGATCTTTTCCTTACCAGCAAAGGAATCTGGCTCAGCACAGGCTCAGACAGGAAGGCAGAGCAAAACATTTCCGAAGCAGAGCTCGCCTGGGAGCTGTGCTACGTGCCCACAGGAGGACAGAGACCTCTGCCAGACTCCCTGCATTGTCAGGCTGTGCAAAAAGGAAGTGGATCTGGCCCTGAGCCACTGCTCCTGTGGCTGTTCCCAGGGCTGTCTCCCCAGCTCACCCAGAACCAACTCCCAGCTATCCAGGACACTGAAGGCAAATCAGAGCAAGCAAAGAGGGACTGAAAGGCCCTGTGTCCCACCAAAGGGTCTGTCCCACAGTCAGCCAGGACTGGAGGTGTTGGAAAGATCCATTTGTCAGATCTTCATTGCTCCTTTCTCAGGGAAATCCTCTCTCTTTGCATCTCTGCTCCTAAAGCCAGACTGGCTGGTGCATAGACACAGAATTTTTAATTGCCTGGGCAATCTGTGACACAAAAGACAGCGAGCAGCTGCCACTCAGATTTATCACTGTGTTCACCAAGGCTGGGCCAACCAGGTCCTGTAATGACTTCCAAGGTGGATCTACAAATAGCATGAGCTTCATCTAATCCCAGCAAAACAGGGTTTTTTGAGGGGCTTGCTGCTTCACCCTAAATTTGCTACGGACCTTTAGGTTTTGGGGCAGCATGTTGGTGTTGACAGACAGGTAATAGCTTCTCTATACACTGCCTGACTCTGTGTCCTGACAGGTCCTTGTCCCCACCTTCAGATGCCTTTTAAATTACAGCATCCAACCAGCCCACCAAGCACTTATGTCTCCTCCCAAGACCAGAGGCTGTCTCCATGTTGTTAATATTGGTATTAGCAACAGACCAAAAACTTCAACACTGACAGAGATGGCTGGGCACTGGGGCTGACCAAAGTTCCCTGAAATGCATCCCTGAGCAGACTGAACTGCAAACTGCCCCTGACAGTCCTGAGCTCCCTGTCAGCATCAGAGAGGAGAGAGAGGCTTTTTTTCCTCTGTGTTGCACCCTGTGCTCAGTGCAGATGGATGAGTCAATGAAGATGATGCAGTGTCTACACAATTGCTTCAGGATGCATGAAATTCAGCTATGAGCTCCCTCCCCACAGCAAGGGAGGACACTCAGGTGGCCCTGGTGGAGAGTTGCAGGGGTCTGTCTCCATCTCCCCAGCAACAGCCAACAAACATGAGCTAAGCAAGGAAGGGGAATGGGAGAAGTTTTGTGAAATGAAACCTCAGCTGAACAGTAATTATACAGCAAGGAGATGAGGCCATGATCCTTCTCAGCACTGTGGGCATGCAACAAGCAGGCTGGGCAGCCACTAATGACAGCTGTTAAATGATAAATGCTCTCAGGCTTTGCAGGATTTGGTTTATTACAAAACCTGAATTTGCAAGAGAAGGGGGACCCTCTCCTGCAGTGGTTCTCTGCTGCAACAACCAACAAGCTCAATTAAACTTCATGAAAGATGAGCAATTATCAAAGCCATCCCTCACCAAAAATTCAAGAAGGAGCCTGCTTGGAAATATGAGGCTTGAGGAGCCTTCTGATAACACCCACAAGTTCCACCCTGGTGCCTTGAAAATGTTGGAATCCAGGTAAATGTCCTGTGTTGCAGAAGGAGCTCCTACCTGTAAACTGAAGGGGAAGTCACAGGCAGAGGGAATCAAATGAAATATGGATTTTCCCATCTGAAACACGTGTCTCTGGCACAGTGCTGGGCTCCTTAGGGCTTGTATTTCCTCAGGGGCAACAGTGTTGGAGTCCCAATGGCACTTGTTATTTGTAGTTTCCATTTATTACAAAGCACTGTTATTATTTACAAAATATACTTTTTTATGGACTGTTACTACATCCAAGTGCAATAACTGGTCTAAGCTCAAATCCCTGGGAGAACTGTTGAAAGAGAAGCAATTCAGACACTATATGACAAGGATTTCCCCAGGTTTAAGGGAATAAAAAATATGTTTTGTGCAAGTGAAATAGTTCTTTCTTGCAGTATAAAGCTGCTCTTTTCTGATGATAGCAATGAAAGAATATTGCTTCTGTCACTGATGCCACTGGAAATGTATTGCCCCTCTCCAAGAAACCAATGAAAGGACATGGTTGGTTTATTCTCTAAATGAGGCTACTGAGAAATGCTCTGCTCCTGGCATTAGCCCAGGCACACTGCTGCTGCTGGGACCTGGCCTGAAGGGAGGGCAAAGGCACCAAGTCAGCAGCTTTGTGCCAAATGGCAAAACCCACCTGGAGAGAATCAAAGCACACTTTGAGAACTGAGCAGAGGAAACAAAACTGTCCAAATGTCAGATGGAAATGAAGCTCTATCATCTGTCACTGGGATGGAGCAGGGCTTAGCTGTTCTGCAGCACAGCCAGGGTCTGATCCCTTCTCCTTCAGCAGCTCTGCACCTTGTATGAAAGGAGTTGGAGCCCTGGGGAGGCTGATCTGCACTTAAGCTGTGGCTGTGGGGAGAGCTGCCAGCCCCTCTCCTTTCACTGCTATGTTTAATGGCCTGGCTCTCCAATGAAGATTTTAGATTTTGGAAGTAAAATCATGAAAAAATTGAGAAAATTGTTCTCAACCAAGATGATCTGTCACTTGAGTGTATGCACTGGAGTGAGCACAGAGAAATTACTGTTTCAGCAGAAGTAAAAATTTCCTGAAAGGCTGAAGTTGATGTTTGTGGTTCCACTTTCATGCCCGTTGATCTGCAGATCTGACAAGTTCATTTTCCTGCAGCATCCTCCCAGGTGACACCTCCCAGCTGGGAGGTAAATGGGAAAAAAAAGTCAATTGTTGCTTCTAACATAGGAGTTCATCAAATTCTTAAGCACACAGAGACTGGTGGAATAACAATACATGGGCTTGGTGCTGGTGCCCAGCATCTCCACAGGGTTCAGAACAGTCCTTGCTCCAGGACAAGCCAGCCCAAGGCTCAGGATGGTTGTGGCTTTTATTGAGCAGAATTCTGAAGGAAATTAGCAAAAAAATGTAACAGAAGAGGAGTTGCATCAGTGCAAATGGACAAAATGAGAGCACAGGTAAGTCAGGCACAAGCAATACTGGCTCCGGAGTGAGCAGTTCTCTGGCTGGGCTGTAACAGCCCCTCTCCAGCTCCCTGGCAGTGAGCTCCTACCCTCAGATATTTATTAGTTGTGTCAGGAATTAGTGAGAGTTCACTGACTGTATAATAATGTGCCAAAGGCAGTTTTTTAACTTTGCTAATGTAATTAAAGAAAGCAGGGGGGAAAAAAGCCTTGCACCAGGGGAGGAAATCAGGGCTTCCAACGGTGTGAGTGCTGTCTCTATTGCAAGGACAAGATGTGAAATGTGGAGGGGACAGGGTGAGGATGGCAGTGAGCACCTGAGCAGTGAGGAGGATCATGCAGTTGCTCTTTCCAGAGAAAGACAAACAACCTGCCCTTGTAATTCAGGAACAGGACACATCTCCAGGTTCAGGTTTTAACACTGCTGTGTTTTGTTTTCATGCCCAAGTACCTTGCTTATTTGAACTTTGCTTATTTTGGGAGTTCCTCTTGCAGTTTTGAGGAACCTTTCCTAAATGGGGGAACAGATTTATGGCAACATTTTCTTAAGGCTGCTCTGATGATTGAACACATCCAGCAATGTCACTGCATCAGGACTGAGCATGTTTTCCAAGAAGAGGGACGGCGTGGGCTCTGAGATAAAAGCCAAGATGCTATTTTTAAACAGAGATGGGGGAAGCTTTGGGTGAATTTAAATCAAATCAGTGCCTGGACAACAGGGCGCTGCTTCCCCCCTGCCTCCACTGTCAAGTTCCTCTCCCAAATCCCAAGGATGTCTTCTGACAAAAAAAAAAAAAAAAATCAACAGGATGGGGCTCCTGGGCTGCCGCAGCCACAAAAACGCCCATCAGGAAACGGCCCCGGGCTGTGCGGGAGGATCCATGAAATTCATGCAAATTTATCCCAGCAAGGACTGGGAACGGCCCCGACCCTCCTCTCCTGGGCCATTCCTCAACATTTCCAGTGCCGGCTGCAGCGCTGGGCTCCCAGCCCCTAACTGATCCCTGCCTTGGGGAGGTGTCTGCTCCAGCTCTGTCCCCTCCAAGCGGTGCTGTGACACTGAGCCCGGGAGCAGAGCATGTCCCCACTGTCCGGTGGTCCCTGCAATACCTTTGGAGGCTGCTCTCCAGCATCCCCACCAGCTGCAGTGGAAAGGGATGCTCGGCAGAGTGCCTTCCTCATGCCGTTATTCCAATCAGGATTTCTGGGCGAGGGGAAGGATGAGAGGGATCCGAGACCTCCCAGGTAACTGCACTGGAGTGATGACTGCAGGGAAGGGAAGGGTTTCAGTGACTTCATGGCAAGTCAGCAATTACCAGGCAGCCACGACCCCTCTGCTGCTCCATGGACACACTAGCAAAGGTCGGAGCTGGCAGGCAGCTCCCCCCTGGTGCTGTTTTTATCTAAGTTACTAATTACACATTACCTCTCTGTCACCAGGCTGATCGATGGGAGTCTGAGGGATCAATACAGACGCAGATGACGATGCTGTTTGCCATTCAGAACCTGCACAAACTGGGAGAAACAGGGCACCATCGATCCCAGAGGTGGGCTGGGATGCAGGGAGGGATGGGAGGTGTAGTGAGGGGGAAGGAACGCATGCTGCCTTCCTAAATAACACTGTGACACTGGCACAGGGTCCTGGCCAGGGACCTGCTGTGACCCTGCTGCCCACAGGCTGCCCCAAACCTCCCACCCATCCTGCTGCTCTCCCTTGGGAATGGCACAAGCCATTTCAGTCTAGGCTGGTTTTCAGTCCTTGGGAATTGATACATTTGGAAGGTTCACACTGATCTGAAAATGAACAATTCTCCCTTTTTCTGTGTTCTTGCTGGATGATCAGTGTCTAAAGAACAGATAAAAATCACAAGTGCTCCTGTATTTTGCTCTGCTGCTTAACTGACCAAAAGCTGAGGCCATCTCTGTAATGCCATCATGCTGCTGCCAGTAAGAGGGATCTTGGCTGCAGAATGCAATCAAATTTTCCAGGAAGAAGCTCTTGGGACTACTGTAAAACCTGGGATTACGGTGTGGCTAAATGAGGGAATTGCATAACTGGGGGTTTCTGCCTGTCTTGCTGGAGTCTTGTGATTGTTCTGATTCTGTCGTGGCAATGCTGGGAAGTTGCTCTTTAAAACCAAAAGAACCTCAGAAAGGCACAGACAGGATCATTTGCCCTCAGCACTGTGTTTGTCTTGAGCAGTGAGTTGACAATGTAGGATTGGACAGAGAGCAGTGTGGGGTGAAAGCAAAATTCTCCCTGAAGGTTTCCTGTGCTTTGTGTCCTCACTGAGGTGCCAAGCTCTGCAGCCTCCTCCTGCCAGGCCACAGAGCCCAGGGAAAGGAGCAGCAGCCATGGGGCCACTGGCAGGTTGGATCAGCCACCCCTTACCAGCAAAACAGGAGCCTTTGTCTGAACAGCATGGGGAAAATGGGGGAAAGCTTCCCAAAAGCAACCCAGTCCTGGCTATTGAGGCTTTTAGGGATGAAGGAAGCTGCTCATCCTGCCTGTGAGGACTTGTTCCTAAGCAGCAGATGGAACCAGATTTGATGCTGGAGTATGGTCACCAGCAGCTTAATCCTACAGCACACCCATAATCCTTCCCTTAGTACCACAAGCCCCCAAAGCAGAAATCTGCCCAGATTTTCTGTGTGATGGGGTTTACTCAGCCTCTGTTGCAAACACAGTTTTCATCAGTCACGAGTCTCACTGCCTTGGGAAGGCCATTCCCATGGGAGTGAGGGTTCTCTGGGCTGTGGAGCACAGTCCTTGCTGGAAACCTATCAGAGGCTGCTCTGGCTCTCAGCTCCTGCAGGTTCAGGACACTCCTGTGAGGCAGTGACACACTGCTGGGGACTCTGTGGGCTGTGACAGCTCAGAGCAGAGCCTTGGGGCTCCCCAGGGCATCACCCACAGGTCCCCTGACACACTGTGATGGCCCCATGCTCCTTCCAGCAGCTTCCCCACTGCCAGTCACTGAGAGCCTTGCAGAGATGATCTGTAATGCCCAGCTATAAAACACAGGCCCTGACCAGCACCTCGCAGCCACCAGAGAGGTTGGACAGCCACAATCATCTTTGTCCTTCCATTTCAGCCCCATGCAGCAGCAGACGTTTCTTCCTAGAATTATCTCCTGTTTCTAAAAGCCCAGCAAAGAGGCTTTTACTGAAGGACAACTGGCAGGATTTCAGCTGTGCCCCTGCTTGCCCTCCTGTTCCTGGGGTCAGCCCCAGGGCCCCTCTCAGCAACAGCAATGGGTTGCAGCTGAGGACTGGGGCACCCCACACATAAATGGGCCAGCTTGGAGCCTCTTTGGGGGTGTTGTTGTGCAGGTTTGGGAGGAAGGATCCCCCAGAAATTTCATTTTAGTGAGCTGACACCATGAACAGGGAGTGAGCCCCGTCTCTAATCTCTCAGGGGGAGCTTTCTGTAGGGTGTGAGAGCTGAGCAAATGTTCCTTTATCCTCCCTCCTCACCCTGTTGCTTATTAACTCTTTCATTAGGGCTCATCCTCTTGTCATTTGTGTGGATATGTTGGTTTGTTGGGTTTTTTTCTGACGAGGGGATGCCAGGCATCAGGACTCATGTTTTCAAAGTATGGTGGCAATTAGTCCAGCTCTGAACCCTGGTGGCCTGTCTGCACCTGAAATTAGTGCTCTGCTCTGCCTGGTGAGGCTTTTTCTCTTCCTTCCTGGGCTGCAAAAGGCACAACCTGGATCTCCAAATATACAGTAGGAATGTGTTAAAGCTGCAGCTAGAGCCTGGCTGCCCTTGCTGTGGGGCTGCTCTCAGGATCAGTTCCTGTTTGGTTCAGGGATCAATCCTTGGCCTCTGCACCTGGATTTATGTGAGTGCAGCTCAGAGCATCTTTCTGAGACAGTGCAGAGCCTGTGAGGGCTGATTCTGGCTCTCCTGGTACCTCTGCTCCTGTACTCCCTGGCATGTTTCATGCTCCTGGCTGAATGCACCTTATTAGGACTTTGGATTCCTGATTTAATATTTTATAGAATTAAGTTTATTTACTCACACCTTTGGTGCTCTAAAAGAATACCTCAAGTTGGCTTTGTGAAATGGGAAAATGAGAGCAAAATTTGGATTTCAATAGGAAAATTTTCACTGTCTGGTCAGACAGAGGAAAGGTGACTGTGGGACCTGGAAACCTGGGATTTGAGGGAAACAAAACCCCACTGCTCTGCCAGCATCTTAAGGGATTGCCCAGGCAGAGCTGCCCCCCACCCCCCATCAGAAAACTACTCTACCAAACCTCCTGGGCTTGCTCTGCTTTCCTTCCCATATAATTTCATCTCTCCTAAAATCCCTGTTTTTCTCTAAGATAATGTGATTTTGGGGGAGGAGTTTCTCTCCCTGTCACCTCGCTGCAGCTGATCTCTATTGAAAAGCTTCCTCCTAGGCAGGGAGGGGGGAACAAGGAGAGAAATTATGGAGGGGCAGCATTTCTGAATCCAAATACATTAAACCATTTAATTCTGTTGACTCAGGGCTGCCTGGCTCTGAATGGGAATTAATCCACAGTGCACAAAATTAAAAAGCACAAGACAAAATGCTTAGCAGGCAATGCCAGGGTTTAAAGCAACCCATTAGCTTGCTCAAACATCCCCAGTAAATTTTCATTTGTCAATAACGCTTAGAGCCTACAGTTTATTTACAGCCTGTTCAATATTACCAGAACCCCTGGCAGCGCCTCGTTTGTATTTATCTGCCACAGCCAGTTTCCTTTCCAGGGACTCTTCCTAATCCTTTGCTTTGTATCTTCTCCAGACACAGCAGGGATGTGCCACCCCCCAGGCCAAGGTAATGTGGGGTTACCCTTTGCTACCCCAATTGTCCCCTGTAGGGGAGATCACCTGCAAGGCCACCCTGAATCACCTCATAGAGACACGTCCCTGGAGCTGAGATCTGCTGCCATGGGGCTCCTCCAGCCTCTGTCCCACACCCAGGGGACCCTGTGGCCACCAGCCAGCAGAGATGGGGATCTCCAAACTGGGAGAAGGGGGACAGGCACAGCAGCTGTCTGTGTGGACCTGCAGCCTGGCTGAGCTGGAGCAGCCATGGCTAAAATCTGTCCTCCTCCATCTGTCCCAAATCGGATCCCATGGGATGAGCCCTGGAGAGGAGAGCATGTAACAGGATTTCCCCCCAGAGCAGCTTGAATGCTTCCAGGCAGAGAACAAAGCCTGGCTGGCCCTGAGAATTTCTCCAAGGAAAGGAGTTTATTCTGGGGCACAGACACGAACAGGCATTAATCTCCTGTCATGGCTCATGTCCAGTTGGGGAGGTTTGGTTCAACACTCAGGGACATGGCTCCCTGCAGGGGTGGCAATTCTCCAGTGTGGTTTGTCCCTCCCCAGCTCCCTGCCCTCTCCCCTGAGGCAGAAGCACAGGCAATTGCAATGGAATTTTAAGTGGATGCAGCATCCCGAGGGTGGCCTGGGGAGCCTTGGGCAGATACAGGACAGGCTGGGCAACCCCCTGTCTCAGATCCTTCCAGAGGCTTAACCACAAAGATGGAACTGGACACTTCACAGGGAGCATCCACTGGACCCCAGGAGGTGCAGCAGCACCCTGCCAGCAGGAAGCCTGGTCTCCACCACTCACCACAGCCCTCTGTCCTACACAACATTCTGAGCTGGGGGCAATGAGTGGGAGCTGCAGTCCAGGCTCTGCCACAGACCTGTGTGTCTGCGTGGAGGTGATCTTCAATAGCTTTTATAATGATTGCATGAAGCTCTTGACTTTCTTCCACCCTTGCTCAGGGTTCACAAGCTCCTCATGCTGCTAAGCACCAAGATGCCACAAAAAGACACCCCATCTTTCCACCCCAAAGAGCAAAGCCCCATCACTTGCCTGCTGCTGTCTGCATGTAGCCAGCCAGGGTGCAGACTCGGCGCTCGCAGGCTCCGGCGGGCAGCAGGACAGCCACGATGGCCAGCAGGGAGCTGAGGGCCAGCAGGGCACAGCCGCCTGCACACAGCACAGCACTCGTCTGAAAGGACACAGGGGGCTGTCAGAGGGGTCACCCCACCACCACACCCCCCAGAAATCTCCCTCTGGAAGTGGGGAGTGGAGCCCTGTCATGGGCGACTTCTCCCACCTTTTCCCTTCCACCTTTTGTTGCTTCAATTCTCTGTTAAGTGCTGAGGCTGAGGTTCAGCCATCCCCTGCTCCCAGGGGTTACTGGCACTGGGGCTGCAGTGACAATTGCAGGTGCATGACATGCATGAAGGGCCATGTCCTAAGACAGGAGCCATTAGATGTCTGTCATGTGTCAGTGCCTCTGCTGAGCACTGAATGGATCTCACAGCACCTGCCTCAGCAGGCCTGGCAATGAGCAGGTATTCTGGGGATCCCACCGCTGCTCTCATTGCAGCTCTGCCGACACAGCAAGCTGCTCCCACCCCCAGCAGCCTAAAAACTGAGAAGAGCACTCATTCATTGCAAAACAGCTCACTCTTGGGTACAGGTGTTCAATCACTGCACTGTTGCTGTTTCTGTCCCCATTGCAGGTGAGTGGGATGGCACTGGCAGCAACGCGGTCCCTGTGCCAGCAGGGACATGTGCCAGCCCAGCCAGGGGCACAGCATGGCATGGGGCAGTGAGGGACCTTCCTCCTCCAGCACCCAGCTCTTGACAGTGCCCAAACAGCCTGAGGACACCTCAGACCCAGCACTGCAGCAGCCACGTCAACTCCTGTCACTTCCCAGCAAATTCCAGGGAATGCTGCTGGCTCTGGTGAGTCACCCTGCAGTAACACCCGCCTCAGCTCCCTAAAGCAGCACAGCTCCAAGGCAGGTCTCACTCCCATCTTCCTGAAAAGCCTTGCTTTTATAATCTGTGTGGGAGCTGCTCTGAGGAGGTCAGGTGCCACTTCCACCCTTGTCCAGCCCCCTTGTCCTGGTGAGACATCCTGGTTAGCAATTTTTCCTGTTCATTTTCCACAGTTTTCCTTTTTTATTTTTCCCCCTCTATCTGAGCTTTTGGGTAGCCATGGTTATTATAGAAACAACCCCCAATACAAGTTTCCATTTACCTCCCCTCACCAAAGAGGTTACAAACAATCTGCTACATGTAAATTATTCTGCAGGAATCACAGGCAGGCTGAGCAGGGGAAGAAGAACTGGATTTACTCTGTGATGCCAGTGGGGGGTCCAAACAGCTTAAAAACACCATCCCATTAGTGATGCTGTCCCACAGGTCTGGCACTGCCCTACATCCACCTCTGTTATTGACTGCTGAGCTGGTGTTTAGCAGCTGGACTGGCTGGTGCTGGGTGACACAGCCACTGCCTGCAGGGCCCTGCCCAGCAGCTGCCCCTGCTCCAAGAAGGGACACACTGGTGATGGAAAGGGACAGGCCAGGGCAGCGTGGGCACCACCTGACACCCTGGTGTGAGTGCTTCTCCTGGGGCTGTGCAGTGAGTAGAAATCAGCATCTTATTTATAGCCTATTTATGCACTGAGCAATGCAAATGCTGTCCCAGCAATAAATGAATTCCTGACATGCAATGCAAAAGGAACAGCAGTGCAAACAGCTACCCAGAGAAATGGAGAGGCTGCTCCAGCAGGGATATCTGCTCCTCTTCAGAGCCTTCCAAGCCACTGAGACCTGAACAGACAAGTGCTTCTTCAGGGCTTAAGATACAAGGCTGGGACACCTCCAGCAGGGACCCCTGCCCTGTCCCCCTACACCAGGAGGGACCCATGGGCTTTGGGATGGGATGGGATGGGGTGGATGACCCCACTGCACAGACATTCTCCCAGCCTGGGGCCCCATGGGGAAAGCAGCCACAGCTCTGCTTCCCCACTGCTCCCAGGGCAGCAGCATGGCCAGGAAATCTGGATTCATAACAAAAAAAGGGATTACTGTGCCTGGCGTCTGTATTTCACCTTCTACCCAGCAAAACCATCCTCCTTTGCAAGGACCATTAATTATTTAGAGCAATGAATTTTTCAGCAGAAAGGGGTCTTGTGAAGCAGGCTGGTTCCTCTCTTGTGTGAAGCATATTATTTTTAATGATCTAGGTTCTCCTTAATTGTGGTAGCTCAAATCCCCTAAAAACTCGCAGTTCCTGCTGGAAACAACTGATGAGCTGCTCAGACTGTTAATCCCTATGGAGAAATGTGAAGGTCTTTTTCAGGACAAAGTGACAGGAAAAAGGCACAGACAGGCAGTGTGCAGGAAAGTGTTAAACTGGCAGAAGAGCTGGTCTGGTTTGGGAGCTGCCATCAGGATTTGGCAGCATCCTGATGTGCACAGGGATGGCCAAAACTCCACCAAATCCAGCCAGGCCTTGGCAAAGGGAGCAAAGGTCTCGTGAATAAATGTGAGAAAATTCATGTGGGTAGTAGGTGAAGGTAAATGGTGAGGTTTGGGTTCTGCCACGTGGGCCAGGAATGCTGAGCCACTAAACAGCTGCCAGGCAGCTCTTGGGGGCAGAAAGGGTGGCAGAGGCACAGCTGCCCCAAAAATAGGTAACAGTAGAAAAGGGCACACCACTGCTCTTTGCTCCCTCATTCTGCTGGGTGTGTGCTGACATAACCTGCCAAAATACTGCATATGCTCTTGGAAAACAGAAATTTTGCTTTTGTCATAACCTTTCCAGGGCCTCAGCTGGGAATTGTCCCAAGTGCTCCTGCCCTGTACTGGAGTTGCTCCTGCAAAGATCCAAAAGCTGCTTTCAAAGAGAAATAATAAGGCTTAAGTTTGAAGAAGTCCACGCAGCAAAGGTACCAAAGAATAGCAGTTCTCTCCTCCAGTTCTGAAATTCTCTCCTTCCCACTGTGCAGTGTCTCCTTCTCTCCTCCCTGTTTGTGCCTGTTGCATCTTGAGCAGAAAGGAGAGGATGCAGGAAACAGATGCAAAGGCTGAAACCCAAAAATAGACAGGGTGGAGAGGAATAACAGGGATGCAGCTCAGGCAGGGCAGGAAAAAACCCATTTAGCCCAGTAAAGAGCACAGCTCCCAGTGCAAACCCTGCCAGGGAGGAGCAGGGCTGACCCCTGGCAGTGCCAGGGAGGTGCCCCCAGGGAGGCTGTGAGCAATCCTGACTCTGCCACGCTGGGAAAAGACATAAAACCATGTCAGATTTTCTGCTCCCACTCCCAGGGAGATTAATTGTTTATCCCCAAACAAATTAATCGTCCCCTGGTGGGACTGTAAATATGCCTTTATGTAGCGTAATAAATTCCTATTAACAACAATCCCCTGCCCGTTATTTTAGTGTTTTACAGGTCTGACACATGCCATGGCTGGGCCATTCACTTAGCAATAAATCTGCTGAAGATGTTGTTTCATTCACCAGAAAAGTCAAAATTAAAATGTCACGTAATGGCCGTCCTGGGAAGAATTCCTTAATATCCCTAATGAAAACTTTTTTTAAAAGTTAACTCATCTTTGAAAACCAGCATTAAAGCAAGAAGGGGGAAGGAAAAATAAACTCTCCAGTCCAGTTTTTAGTGCTGAGAAACAGTATCTGGTATTTGGTTCAGCAGAGATAAACCAACCTGGCAAAGCTCCTGCCATCACTGTGAACTGGGTCATGATGCACATTTAGTTTATTAATGCAATTTATTAATTACCATCTATATTAATATAATATATTAATTATAAATTATTATAACTTGCTGCCATCCTGGATGGGGCCTGTGGTACCCACAGCAGCAGGCAGAGGGCAAGGTTACAGACTGCTGGGGTGTTCAGCCCTGCTCAGATGCTCTAGCATCTTTGGAAATGGGGGCAGAAAATAAACACCCTAAATAACTGGGAAATAAAGCCACAGGCTCAGGGAGAAAAAGGAAATGAAGGTTGCAGAACAGGGGTATCTGTTGAGAGAAAATATCTGAGAAACCCCAAATGAGCTGGAGAGAAACTGTAAAGTCAACTGTAAGAGAAGATGTAGCAAAATTAATCCAACCATTTTCATTTTAAATCCTATCAGAGCTCTGTGTGATCAAATATTCCTTATGGGAATATATTTTGGGGTTAAATTGAGTAGTGCTGCACCTGCAGAGGTAGAAACCAAACGGACACTGAGATTTTAACCTTGTTAAAAACCCAAATCAGTGCTGGCTGGAGGCCTGAGCTTTGGGATTTGCAGGAATGTTGGCAGCATCCGGGAAGCTGATGCAGGTGAGGGCAGGTGCCTCCTCCACCTTCTCCTCGGGCAGAGGTACCGGAAATCTCGGGAAAAACCAGGAATCTCCAGCTGGGAGGCGCTGCGTGCCGCGGTGGGCGGATGGAGCCTCGCAGCTCGTTCGTATTTCCCCCACACGAGGCACAGAAACAAACATTCGCCATCTGGGCGGCATTAAAGCGACGGCCAGGAAGAGGATCCCACACATCCTCTGCTTCTCCTCCCCGGCAATTCCCTTCCTTTGGGCGCCATCTGAGAGCCTGTTTGATCTTTCCTCTCCATCCTGCTCCCAGAAAATGCCATCCCTGCTCAGCAGTGCTGGGAAGTGCCCGCTGTTACCCCATCCCAAACGCAGAGCTCCAGGTGTGGTCCCTTGAGATGGCAAGTTTTGGGCTGAGCCACAGGGATGCAGAGGAGGCTCCAACACTCATTTCTTCCCCTTCAAATTCAGGATTTGGTGGATGGGGACCTGCCCACACCACAACATGCACAGAGGGGATCTCTCCCCAGCCCAGATTTAGCTGCTTTTGCACAAAATTCAGCACCACCTCCACTAAAACAAAGCTCAGCTAGTCCTGACCTTCCAGGCAACTTTTCCCATTCCCAGCTCACCAGCGTATCCAACAGAACAGCAGAGGGGTTAATGCCCAAACTGATTCAAGTGGGGAGAGGGAAGGTTTTTTTTTTTTTAATTAGAGAGCAAATAAGAGACAGATAATATGTCTGATGAATTATGGCTGTCTCTCTTTCGGTGCCATTGCATCTGGGGATGCTGGAAAGCAGTTCCTAATGGCACTGCTTTATCTAGGAGGTTGATGGATAGTAGTGAAAGACAGAAAAAAAGGGAAAAGTAAGACATTAGCACATCAATGGTGTGCCTGTGACCTCCATCATGGGATTCGAACCAACTTAATGAAATTTTAATTAGGCAGCAAGCAGTGCACTGTGCTGGGTACGCGATCAGCCCTTCTTCCCCTCACTCTGTCATTATCCCTCCCTGGGATAAGCCCTTCCCTGGCGCTGGCAGCCGAGCCGGGCTCATCGCCGTGGCCAGCGAATGCCCCGCGGGTCACACAGCTCGCCCATCTGGCTTTTCCTCACAAAGCCAGAGGAGGAGCCCGGAGAGAGTGGGATTTGCAGCCTCAAGGGGATGGAGGGAATGTCCCACTGTCAAAATGTCCCTGCCAACCTGTGCCAGACTCTGCTCTGGGCCCTGCAAAGGGGAAATGCCACGCTCACCCCAAAATGCCTCTGATGTGCCCAGAGGATGCCCTTCCCGAGGTGCAGGGTGCAGGATCTGCTCTTTGAGGAGAGGGTGTGTGGCAGGTGACCCCGTGTGACCTGACCATCCCTGTCAGGAGTGGCCACAGCTCAGCTGAGCCCTGCCCAGCCCTGGCCCCACAGCCGCGGGGCTGACAACATTTCTTTGTTCCAGCAAAGCAGCTCCCCTCTCCCTCTGAGAGCAGTGGACAGAACTAAACCTGAGAGCAGCCTGGCTGCATTTTCAATCAACTTGACCTCCCCCAGCCCACCCTTAAGCTGGTCCTGTCTCAGCACCCCTTTCAGCCCTGCTTAGATGAGAGCAGGTCAGTGAGTCCCAGGGGTGGTTTGTGACTTGGGCACTGAAATGTGGGGCCACAGCCCAGGAATTACAGGTTTCCCCAACACCAGGTACTTTCAGTCCTGTTAATGTAGGTCAAAAAACTCTGTGTGGCTGATGAAAGCAGATAAAGTCTGCTCTGGGGTAATGTGCATGGAGGTGGTGATGTCAAGAATTCCTTACATTTAGCACTCACAACTCTGGCCAAGGTTGTGTAAGTGCAATTAAAAATCAAATGGACTGGCAGACAGAGTCTGGTCTCTTGGGAAGTTCTTAGGATGAGGAGCTAAAAGTTGATTTCCTGATAATCCCAAGTTAATGTGCTGGCCTGATGCACGACTCTGGAGGCAGAGCAGACTCTGCCTGAGAGCCAGCACACACACGAGTCCCTGCCTGGGTCACACTGCATCTTTCCCTAGTTCCAGAGCCTGTCCTAGAAGAAGAGTGACAGATTTTCCACAGAGTGACAGATTTCTTCCCATCTCCATGAAAACCCCACGTGGTTTTTCACTGGGCTGCTCTGCAACTACTCTGCCAACCTGCCCCCAATGGGCAAACCCCAGATGACATCAGGGAGCCAGGGCTGAACTGATGCAGTGAGACACCAGCAATGAAGATTTAATAAAAGGGTAAGCAGGTTTATTTTTTATTTTCACTAAGCTTTGCTGAATCTTTTCAAGTCCTGCTTTAAAACACAGGAAAGACACACTCAAGGAACTGCAGGGGTTGGGCAAAGCCTCCCCCCTGTTCTGATCAGGTTATTTTAGGCTCTGTTCCAGCATGGCATCACTGGCTCTATAGGCAAATGGTCCATGGGGTTTTAACCTGAATATCATGGGCTGATCAGCTTCTTTGTTATTTTAGATTACATGCTTGGCAAAGCCTGAAAATAATTGGAGACTATCTGGAAAAATAAAAATAGAAATTTGAAATGTGGCAGCAGTAGCTTCCGAAGTGCAGTGCTGAGACAGGAACCCATGAGCCAAATGCTCCCACTGAAAGAGAAAATAAATTAGCTGAGGATGAAGCACTATTTTGCACGTACACAATGATCTGGCACCAGGAAAAAGAAAAGCTGTGACATGTAATGAAACCACTCAAAGCTCAAAAGTTCACCTGTTTTTTCCATTTGGCCTCCCAAGAGCATTCCCCTCTCCCCAGGGTACCTGCACACCTTGGGATGTCCCTGTCCAGCCCTCACAGCTCCAACTCATCCCACAGCAGATCCTAAGGGCCTCAGTCCCAAATTGGCTGGGCAATATCACCATCACCATCCTTTCTCCTCCCTGGCTCCAGCCAAATCCTCTCCAGTTTCCATCAGCTCCTGCAAGGTCTCAGCATCTCCACAACATCTGTGGTCATCAAGGATATTTTATTGTGCTCCACCCCATCAAATAACCATCATGATGCTGAACTCAGTGCAAAGCCCCAGCAGCACTGACAGGGTTAAATTAAAGGTACCCATGATATTAGAGAGCTGCAAAGTAATTATGAAAGGAAGCAGAAAAAAGCCAGCAACTCTAAGCAGACATGAAGGCCCTCTTAAGAGAAGAAAGGCATGTTAATTAACCTCCAGACATGATTCAAAGCATCATTTGTAGCATGATTAACATAATCCCCCAAGTGCACACACAACTGGCATTAACGATCACTTGCAGGACTGAACGCTCCCCCACCCCTTCAACAAATCGGCACTTTGGAGCAGGAAAACTGGAACTGCACCGAGCCTGCACGCTGCGGGAAACAAAAAGAACAATGTTCTCCAGGGATGGACATCCCGGCTGCGGGTGAGCTTCCCCCCCAGGTGTGCTCGGCATCCTCCCCAGGTGTGCTCAGCATCCTCCCCAGGTGTGCTCAGCATCCCCCCCAGATGTTCTCAACATCCCCAGATGTGCCCCCAGCTCCACTCTGGAAGAGCTCCTGAGCCCCGCATCAGCTTTAGCTCCTTTTGCCCCCGGCAGCCCCAACTCCCACCCTCCTGCCAGCAAACTCCACTTCAGCAAACGCTGGAGGCTCTTTTCAGGAGCTCCCAGATTCCCGTCCACGTTCGGCTTTCATTTAAAGATAGAGCTGCCCATCAGATCTCTGGAAAGATTGGAAATGAGCGTCACGGCTCTGAAAGCAAAGAAAAAAGAGCCACGATTTCCCCATCTCTCCAAAACGGAGAGAAATCTCCTGCCTGAACTCGTGGACAGGGTTCCCAGCACTCGGCTCCCCCCCGTGCTGAGCACCGAGGCGTGCGGGCTCTGAGGCTGCTCATGCAAGAAAGCCAAAGCTGTCGCCTGCCTCAGCAAAGCTGTCAGGAATATATTTTATTATATTCCAGCCCATCAAATAACCATCACAACAGGTATTCTCCCCTTCATCGTGGCAGAAAGCTGGTCAGGGAGCACTTGCCTCTGAAAGAGTCTGCACTGCTTGTTGTTCATTAATTATTTGGGTGGTATTAATAAGGGTGACACGGACATGTCACCAAAATGCCCTGCAAACTCCCCTCAGTGCTGTGATTATTCATCTCTTCCTTAGCCCAAGCTCAGGAACTCAGAGACTTTGTGCTTCATTATATTCTGGATCTCAGTGTTTTCAGAGGCTGAAGCTTGTTCAAATGAGTCACTGCTGAGCTTTGCTCTTATCTTTAAAGTTTGTTTTTACTTGGAAGTGTTTATCTGCATCACATTTGCAAAAACATCTGAACAAAGGCCAGCCCATGGAAACAAGAGCATTTTTGCACCTTTTTATATAAATAGGAAGGAGTTTATACAGCTGGTTCTTTTCTTTGTAATTCATAATATTTGTCTCTAATGCCAATTTTAAGGACCGTGATGGGATTTAAGCAATCACACGCAGACCTGATGTCCTGGAAGAGATAACAGCGCAGCTCCATGGCAGGCTGAGAAATCCAGCTGCTGACACCCTTTGTGCCCGGCACAGGCACGACGTGCCGGGGATGCAGCCCTGGTTTGGGGATCCTGCCACACTGTGACCTGGAGCGAGTCCAAGCTCGTGTGTTCCGAGCAGAGGCAGGGATTTCACACTCAGCCTCGGGGTAAGAAGCTCAGAATGAAGGGAGAGGAGGGAGAAAGGGCAGAGGCGAGCGGGCGGTGGGATGTCGGGGCCGGGCTTTGTGCGGTCCCTGCACACACCCAGCGTCACGGGAGGGTTCTTTGTCACCCCGGGACACCACAGCAGCCCCGGGCCCCATGGGGCGAGCGGGGGGTTTGGGCTCCTTCCTTCCCAAAGCCTGGCAGGGGTATCACCCCAGGTGGCCGAGCAGGGGGACAGCCACGGTCCCCCGCATCCAGGCTCGATTTCTGCATCCACGTGTCCCAGGAGCAGGAGTTCCAGCCACCTCCCTGCTCCCTCCTGCATGGCAAACTCAGCCGGCGAGTGATGCTCGGAAACACAGAAACGTCCCCAGCTTCCCCCCGAGTCACTCCCGCACACCCAGCAGGAGCCTGCCCGGGCAGGGCGGGGGGATCCGGGGCCAGGGCAGGGCGGGGGGATCCGGGGCCCGGGCAGGGCGGGGGGATCCGGGGCCAGGGCAGGGCAGGGCGGGGGGATCCGGGGCCAGGGCAGGGCAGGGTGGCCGGGTCAGCCCCGCGGCACTGCTGGAGCCACGGCCAGGACCAGCACCGCGGCCAAGCTGGGGTTGCACTGATCACCACGCTGGAACGGGGGCTCCATGCAGCACTCCAAGAACAGCCAAGCATCCCAAAGAGGGATGTGACCCCACAGGAACTGACCCCACAGGGACCACGGGTGCTGAGGAGATGCTCAGAAGCAGGACGGGTGGGATGCTGGAGAGAGCACGGGGAGATACAGAGGATGCTCGAGGGCAGATGGGGGATGCAGGGGATGCTCTGGGCAGGACAGGGATGCTGGAACAGGTCTGGAAAACAGGACAGGGGACGCTGGGGTGATGACGGGAGGACCTTAGGGACGTGAGGAGGACAGAGAGATACTGGAGAGCCTGGAGCAGGTCTGGGGGGAGGCCAGGAGGTGATGGGGTGACGCCGGGGAACCCAAAGCAGGCAAAGGGAGGGATACAGGGGGAGTGATGAGGGATGCCGGGGAGCTCGAAGCGGTCGGAGGAGACGCCGGGGAGGTGACGGGTGATGCCGGGGAGTCCAGGGAAAGGCAGGCGGGATGTCGGGAAGCTGACGGGGGATACCCGGCAGCCCGGGAGAGGCGGTGGGGGGGGTGCCGCGGCGGGGAGGCGCTCACCTGCCAGGAACCGGAGGGGATGTCTCCGAAGCCGCCGGGGCCGGCGGAGCCGTGGCAGCCGTGGGGCGGCCCGGAGCAGCGCCAGAGCAAGCCGAAACCGGCGGCGGCGCGGCCGGGCGGCAGCAGCCAGGCCGGCGAGAGGAAGGCGGCGGCGCAGGCGGCCAGGAGGCCGGCGGAGAGCAGCGCCCAGAAGCAGCCGACGCCGCCCTGCACATGGTGCGCCGGCGGGGCAGGGGCCCGAGCCCCGCGCCGCCCCCGCCGCCACGCCACCAGGCACCGACCGCAATCGGCGGCGCGGGGCGGCCGCGGGGTCGGGCGCGGGGGGGCCGGCAGCGCTGACCGCGCTACCTGCGCGATCCTGAGCGCTCCCTGCGCGATCCCTGCGCGCTCCCTGCGAGCTCCCTGCGCGACAGAACGAGAGGGCGCGGCTGAGCACTGGGCGCAGGTGGCGAACCCGCGGCGGGCGGGGGGAATGAGAATCGGGGCGGGGGAGCGCGGCACCTGCGCGCACGTCTATGGGGGGGTTATAGACGGTCCTCATGCCCCCCCCGCCGCAAGGGGTTCGGTTGGTCCGCCGTTAAGTACCGGCGGTGTTTTAACCCTCCCTTCCGTGCCCGCAGACGGAGTGTCTGCGGCCAGTTCGGGCGCTCTCCCGGCCGGGGGACACGCGTGGGGGAGCGCGGCGTGCGGGGACGGAACTTCCTGGGCAGCCGCTGGTGGAGTTTAAAACCTCCGCGGGAGGGTCTCGGACGCGGGGTCGTTCTCCGGGCAGGGTTATCCGCTAATCCAGCAGGTTCTCCAAGGGTCGGACAGGCAGAGCGGATACCTGCCCGGGAAGCCTGCGACGTACTTGAGGTGTAAAAGCTGCGCCGCCAGTTGCAAATGGCTTTTTTTTATACAGGGCATTCTAAAAAATTCATGGATCAGGTTTTATTCTTGTAAAACTAACAGATTGATGTCTTATATATGTGAATCTCAGATCTACGGGTTTCTCGATCTCAGGAGATCAGCTGTTATACGGCGGGCACATTGGCCATAGCGCATAAAGAATAAGATCATTCTGGTAAAAAAGTAGAAAAAAAGATCTTTATAATGAAGCTAAATGTCATAGGGCGTGGGGTTGTCGGGCACTTATGAACCCGATAGCGAGATAACAGTTTAAGACGTAGGGGCCCCCAGACTTTCGGGTCATAAAAAACAAAAAAGAAAAAAAAAGAAAAAAAAAAAGGAAACAAAAAAAAAAAAAAAAAGCGTTTCCTTTTAGAATCCAGGGGCGTTGGTTGGTGTTTTAAGCGCAGCGATTGGAGAGGTGTCCGAGTCATGGGAAGCCGTGCGGATTCCCGGCAGCACAGGGGGGGGGGGGGAAGACGGGGGGCCTTTGGCCACACCTCTGGGTGTGAGCCAGGAGGTGCTGTGGCCGCGATGGCGAAAATCAGCCGCTACTGCAGCGAACTCACGGGCAGAGAACCCCGGGAACGCGCTGCGGTTCTGTCTGGAGTGCAGCGTTTTGGTTGACGGGGTGTGATGTGTCATGCGGTTATGAAATGCCGCGGAGCTGCTCGTCAGGTGACTTCAAGCAAAGCCTGAAGGGACCGGAATCACACTCATGCATGCTTTCCCCCATATCCTTGGTTTGAAGAAATACCGACTGCTGTTATGTGCTTGCATCGCTTCGTGTAATCCTTGAGGCAGCGGAAAGCAAAAGTGGTGAGGAAAAAAAAAAAAAAAGAATGGAGAAAAAACCAGAAGACGGTTTTTTTAAACTTTAGATTATATTTTTCAAGTATTTATGACCCCCAAGCACAGAATGGACAAGAACTTGGGAAAAACGGATTTGAGAAAGGTCATCTGAGGTGAGTCCCACAGCAATGCGAGGCCATTGGGCCTAGAGTGGAGGTGACAACGATCCCATTGCTTGCCTAAGTCAGGAGAAATCCAGAGTGGCCCAAAGCCCTGCAGGAAAGGCTAGTTCATGCAGGAACATACCACGGCAGGGCTGGGGAGAGCTCAGGGGCTGGACTGGGAGATTTTCTGCCTCCTCCTGCTCAGGCGCTTCCCAGGCTCTGCTGTCCAGAAATCTGCAGCAGAAGGCTCACCAACACAGGCTTTTTTTCCGCTGGGACTGAACCGTTTTTACCTTTTACCCAATTATACATTTCAAACCTGGACTTTTACTTCAACCACTGAGATGCGGCACAGAGGCAGAGACTCTTCAACCCTGGCTTGTGACCAGGCACGGCGGAACAAAACCTCCTCCCTGGGAATGTGCTCAGTGCAAGGGAGGACAGGGAGGCATGCCATGTTAATAAAACAGTAATTTTTGGCACGGATGAGATTGGGGAGAATTCCCTTTTATGCTCAGCACAAGGTACCAACCTCCCGTTCCCAGAGGGTTCAG
>JAGMWU010000020.1:3281849-3308003 GCA_018697195.1 Certhia americana | reverse complement strand
ATCCTCCCCAGATGTGACTCAGTATCCTCCCCAAGGTGTGCCGCAGCATCCCCACCAGATGTCTCAACACCCCAGAGGTGCCCCCAGCTCACTTGGAAGAGCTCCTGAGCCCAGCATCAGCTTTAGGCTCCTTTTGCCCCCGGCACTAGCCCCACAACTCCCACACTCCTGCCAGCAAACTCCACTTCAGCAAACGCTGGGAGGATCTTTTCAGGAGCTCCCAGATATCCCGTCCACGCTTCGGCTTTCATTTAAAGAATAGAGCTGCCATCAGATCTCTGGAAAGATGGAAATGAAGCGTCACGGCTCTGAAAGCAAAGAAAAAAGAGCACGATTTTCCCCATATCTCCAAAACGGAGAGAAATCTCCTGCCTGGAATCGTGGACAGGGTTCCCAGCACCTCGGCTCCCCCCCGTGCTGAGCAACGAGGCGTGCGGCTCTGACGGCTGCTCATTGCAAGAAGCCAAAGCTGTCGCCTGCACTCAGCAAAGACTGTCAGGAATATACTTCTATTATACTTCAAGCCCATTAAAATAAACCATCACAACAGGTTTCAGTCTCCCCTTCATCATGGCAGAAAGCTGGTCAGGAGGAAGCACTTCTCGAAAGAGTCTGCACTGCTTGTTGTTCATTACTTCTTTGGGTGGTATTAATAAGGTGACACGGAAGTCACCAAAAATGACCTGCAACTCCCCTCAGATGCTGTGATTATTCAATCTCTCCTTAGCCCAAGCTCAGGAACTCAGAGACTTTGCGCTCATTATATCTGGATCTCAGGTGTTTCAGAGGTTGAAGCTGTTAAATGAGTCATGCTGAGCTTCGCTCTTATCTTTAAAGTTTGTTTTTTACTTGGAGGTGTTTACTCTGCATCACATTTGCAAAAAACATCTGGAAACAAAGGGCCAGCCCATGAAACAAGAGCATTTTTGCAAACTTTTGATATAAATAGAAGGAGTTTATACCAGCTTGTTCTTTCTTTGTAATTCATAAATTTGTCCTCTAATGCCAATTTTAAGGAAGTAATGGGATTTAAGCAATCACCACTCAGACCTGATGTCCGTAAGAGGATTAAAAGCGCCAGCTCCATGGCAGGCTGAGAAATCCAGCTGCTGAAACCCTTGTGCCCGGCACATGCACGACGTTGCCCGGGGATTGCAGCCCTGGTGGGGGATCCTGCCACACGTGACCTGGAGCGAGTCCAAGCTCGTGGTTCCGGCAGAGGCAGGATCACATAGCCTCGGGGATAGAAGCTCAAGAATGAAGGCGAGAAGCGCAGGCAGCGGACGAAAGGGCGGAGGGCGGAGCGGGCGGTGGGATGTCGGGGCCGGGCTTGTGCGGGGTCCCTGCACACACCCACGCTTCAACGGGAGTGTTCTTTGTCACCCCGGGGACCCCACCAGCAGCCCCGGGCCCCATGCGGCGAGCGGGGGGGGTTGGGCTCCTTCCTTTCCCAAAGCCTGTCAGGGGTGTCACCCAGGTGGGCCCCGAGCCGAGGGACAAGCAACGGCGCCCCCGCAGCCCCAGGCTCCGATTCTGCATCACGTGTCCAGGAAGCAGCACGCAGTTCCAGCCACCTCCCTTTCCCTCCTGCATGCAAACCAGCCGGCGAGTGATGCTCGTAAACACAGAAAACGTTCCCCAGCTTCCCCCCGAGTCACTCCCCCGCACACCCAGCAGGAGCCTGCCCGGGCAGGGAGGGGGGACGTCCGCGGGCCAGAGGCAGCGGCGGCGGGGATCCGGGGCCAGGGGCAGGGCGGGGGGATCCGGGGCCAGGGCAGGGCAGGTTGGCCGGGTCAGCCCGCGGCACTGCTGGAGCCACGGGCCAGGATCAGCACCGCCGGGCCAGCTGGGCTGCCACTGATCACCACGCTGGAACGGGGGCTCCATGCAGCACCAGACACAGCCAAGCATCCCACAAGAGGGATGGACCCCCCACAGGAACTGATCCCCACAGGGAACCACGGGTGCTGAGGAGAGCTCAGAAGCCAGACGGGTGCTGCTGGAGAGAGCACGGGGAGATACAGAGGATGCTCGAGGGCAGATGGGGGATGCGGAGGACTTGCACTGGGCAGAGACAGGGATGCTGGAACATGTCTGGAAAAACAGGACGGGGACGCTGGCGTGATACGGGAGGACTTTAGGACGTGAGGATAGGAGACAGAGAGATATGAGAGCCTGGAGCAGGTCTGGGGTGAGGCCAGGGAGGTGAGGGGTGACGCCGGGGAACCACCAAAGCGGCGGTGGGCAGGCAAGAGAGGGATAAGGGGAGTGATGGAGGGATGACCGGGGAGCTCGAAGCGGTCGGAGGAGGGGACGCCGGGGACGGTGAGGGTGATGCCGGGGAGTCCAGGGAGGAAAAGGACAGGCGGGATGTCGGGAAGGACGGGGGAACCCCGGCAGCCCGGGAGAGGGCGGTGGGGGGGGTGCCGCGGCGGGAGGCGCTCACCTCGCCAGGAACCGGAGGGGATCGTCTCCGAAGCCCCGCGCGCTCCCGGCCCGGCGGAGCCGCCATGGCAGCCGTGGGGCGGCACGGAGCAAGCGCCAGAGCAAGCCGAAACCGGCGGGCGGCGCGGCCGGGCTGGCAGCAGGCAAGGCCGGTACGAGAGGAAGGGCGGCGCACGTCGGCCAGGAGGCCGGCGGAGAGCAGCACGCCCAGACAGCAGCCGACGCCGCGACATGGTGCGCGCGGGGCAGGGGAGCCGCGCCCCGCGCCCCGCCCCGACGCCCCGGCCACCGGCACCCCGGCACCGACGCATCGGCGGGCGCGGGGCGGCCGGCGGCCGGCCGGGGCGCGGGGCCGGCAGATGCTGCCCGCGCTCCCTGGCGCTCCCTGCGCGCTCCCTGCGCGCTCCCGCGCCGGCACCGCCACGCGGGGCGCGGCTGAGCACGGGCGCGGTTGCGACACCCGCGGCGGGCGGGGGGAATCCGGGGCGGGGGGAGCGCGGTCACCTGCGCGCACGGTTCTGGGGGGATTCTCGCCGTTCCTCTGCCCGCCGCAAGGGTCGGGTTGGTCCTGCCGTTAATTACCGGCGGTGTTTTTAACCCTCCCTCCGTGCCCGCAGACGGAGATGCTGCGGCTCCGTTCCGGGCGCTCTCCCGGCCGGGGACACGCGTGGGGAGCGCAGCGTGCGGGGAATTCCTGGCAGCGCGGGGGATTTAAACCCTCCGTGTCAGGGAGGTCTCGGACTCGGGGTCTGTTCTCCCGGGCAGTGTTATCCGCTAATCCCGCAGGTTTCTCCAAGGTGTCGGAGGCAGAGCGGCTGCCCGGGAGCCTGCGTTTACTTGAGGTGTAAAAGCTGCGCCTCCCAGTGCAAATGGCTTTTTATAACAGTCATTCTAAAAACTTCATGGATCAGGTTTTATTCCTGCTAAACCTCACAGATTGATGTCTTATATATGTGCCTCGCAGATCTTACGGGTTTTCTCGATCTCCAGGAGCTCAGCTGTTCTCCCGAGCGGGCCCATTGTCCATCAGCCGCATAAAGAATAAGATCCTTCTGTAAAACGTAGCAAAAAATATCTTTATCCTGCGCTAATGTCCTCGGGCGGGTTTCGGGCACTTATTGCCGATAGCGCTGAAACAGTTAAAGACGTAGGGGCAGCTTTCGGGTCAAAAAAAAGGGAAAAAAAAAAGAAAAAAAGAAAAAAAAAAAGGACGTTTTCCTTTAGATCCAGGATGCGTTGGTTGGTGTTTTAAGCGCAGCGCTTGGAGAGGGCTCCGAGTCCTGGGAAGCCCGTGCGGATCCCGGCAGCAGAAGCCGGGGGCTTGGCACCCTCTCCTGGTGTGCGCCCGGAGTGCTGTGGCTGCGATGGCAAATCAGCCGCTCCTGCAGCTGAACTCACGGGCAGAGCCTCCGGTAACGCGCTGCGGTTCTGTCTGGATGCAGCGTTTTGGTTTCACGGGGGTGTGTCTGTGTCCTGCGTTTAGAAATGCCGCGGATGCTGCTCGTCCTGTGACTTCAGCAAAGTTCTGAAGGGACAGAATCACACTCAGCCTTGCTTTTCCCCCATATCCTTGGTTTGAAGAAATACCCGACTGCTGTCATGTGCTGCATCGCTTCTTGTAATCCTCGAGGCATCTAGGAAAGCAAAAGGTGAGGAAAAAAAAAAAAGAATGGAGAAACAGAAGACGGTGTTAAACTAGATTATTATTTTTCAAGTATTTATGACAGCACAGAATGGCCAAGAACTTGGGAAAAACTGGATTGGAGAAAGGTCATCTGAGGTGAGTCCCACAGCACTGGCGATGCCATCTGGGCAGAGTGGAGGTGCCAACGAGCCCATTTGCTTTCCCTAATTCAGGAGAAATCCAGAGTGGCTCCAAAGCCCTGCAGGAAAGGCTCCGTTCCTGCAGGAACATCCCACGGCAGGGCTGGGGAGAGCTCAGGGGCTGGACTGGGAGATTTTCTGCCTCCTCCTGCTCAGTGCTGCTTCCCAGAGCTCTGCTGTCCAGCACATCTGCAGCAGCAGGTCACCAACACAGCTCTTCCTGCTGGGACTGAACCTTTTTTTACCTTTTTACCCCAATTATACATTTCAAACCTGGACTTTTAACTCACCCACTGAGAGTCGGGCAGAGACTCTTCACCCCTGGCTTGTGCCCAGGCACGGAGGAACAAACCTCCCTCCCTGGGAATGTGCTCAGTGCAAGGAGACAGGGAGGCATTGCAATGTTTTAATAAAAACAGGTAATTTTTGGCAGGCTGAGATGTGGGAGAATTCCCTCTTTGTAATGCTCAGCACAGTTACCAACCCTCCCGTTCCCATGAGGGTTCATGGGCTGAGGTCAGCACAGCCAAATTTGCCAGGAGTTTTGTGTGTGCATGCAGACACTTGTTTGCTCATTAAAAAAAAAAAAAAAAAATCAGGAATAAAATACAAGTCACTAATTGAAGGTGCTGTGAGTATCTGTGCAAACACATCTTTGACTCCTGATGTGTTTAGGATGTTATTATTTATTCCAGAGTAAGATCTCAGCTGTTAAAGTCCTTACTCATATAATTTTTGGTATCTGTATTCTCAAAGTAGTGAGAATTCTATATATAAGAAAAAAATCCAAACATCATGGGAATAAATGGAATCTGCCAAAAATTGGAGAAATGAGAATGGCCTCTAACATGTTACATTTGTGTTTTTCTGTTGTAATTGAGCATAGCAGTGCCCTGTGGTTAATTATCAAAGGCAACAAAGTCTTGTTCTGCTTTATTGTGTCTGTCCAAACATGATCATTCCACTCAGATCTTTTCAAATATTAAAGTTTACTTGTTTTTCTAGCTGTGGAGAGGAAAAAAAAAAAATCAAGCAGTGAGACAGCTTTTTTTTTATTTGAATATTTTAATTTAGGGCGGAGTCCCTCAACTTCTCAGACACTGTCCAACCCATGTCCTGAAGTCATATTTAACTGATTGCTCAGATAATTAAACTGTCATGTTCTGTTAAAGACTCCAGCACCTGCTGGCACACACACTTCCAGTTCAGATCCAGGTTCAAGGCTGAATGAGCAGCTCTGAATTGGAGCTTCAGCCCTTCTGAATTCCCAAAAATGAGAGAAAATTTCAGCCCAGGGGAGGCAATTCATGTCAAACTCTTGTGTAAATCACTGCATCCTTGTTCAGCCCCCATGTATACCCTGAAACTCAAGAGGACTGGGTGCAAAATTTTTGGCAGAAGATGTTAATGTAGTGTTCCCTGAGTCATTTCATTCTTTCCAATTTGCTCATCTTTGGAATGTTTTAGTCTATTAGCAGTCTCTGAGGTTATGTGCCAATTAAATAATTCCATTCATTATGCAGAAACCATATAGAATAGTTCATTATGCTCCAGCCAGCCTCTGGGCATGTGTACAAAACTGTATCAAAGAGCACCAGTTAACAAAAATAATATCAAAAGAGAAGATGCAGTTGCTACAGGGTGTTGTTCAGCGGCACCATCCCAGCCCTGGAAGATCCCCATGTACCTTTTATGCCGTTTACAATTTATGAGTCTTAATTACTGAGTGTTTGTAAAGAGCTTTGGAATGCTTGGATGAAAGACAGTGCAGGAACTCAGGCAATGATTATTAATTACATCATTTCGGCATGGCTCAGGCAGCAAGGGCAGGACAGTTACAGGGCAGAGGGGTGACACTGCATCGATCCGGGGTGACACTGGGATGGCACAGCCACCCGCTGGCTCTGGGCCTCACTTTCCTCACACACAAACCAGAATTTATAATCACAGGCTTTACAAAATGTTTGTAAAGCTTTTAGATGGGAGTTCTTCTCGGATATCGACCTAAGCGCTGTGTCACGGTGACAAACGTCCTTGGTAGGTGAGGGAAGAGCAGATTTGCCTCGGGAGGATGATTAATAGGATTTTTTGCGGCAGAACTCGGGACGCAGACGGAACTGACTGATCGGACATGGATCCCCAGCGCCGGGCAGGGATGTCTGTCTGTGCTGGACACGGGGCTGCCCCGGGGTGAAGGAGCTGCCGCGTTCCGGGCACCGCGGGAGGCACAGGGGCTGCACGGACCCGGCACTGCAGAGCCCTCAGGGCCCGGGCTGTCCATGTGTCCGTGCGTCCGTGTGTCCCCTCTGCCGCGGCCCGCATGGCCCAAGGGGACATTCTGGGACACGTCCTGAGGCGCCTCGGCTCGCACGGCCCTGCCACGGCGCTCGCCCGCTGTCCCCTGCTTTCACGGCTGTGTCACTTGTCCCCGAGGCTCTGTGTCCCCTGTCCTCGGGGCTCTCTGTCCCCTGCCCTCAGAGCTCTGTGTCCCCTGTCCCCGGGGATCTGTGTCCCCTGCCCTCAGAGCTCTGTGTCCCCTGTCCCCGGGGATCTGTGTCCCCTGTCCTCAGATCTCTGTGTCCCCTGCCCCCGGGGCTCTGTGTCCCCTGCCCTCAGATCTCTGTGTCCCCTGCCCTCAGAGCTCTGTGTCCCCTGTCCTCAGAGCTCTGTGTCCCCTGTCCTCAGAGCTCTGTGTCCCCTGCCCCCGGGGATCTGTGTCCCCTGCCCCCGCGGCTCTGTCCCCGGGG
The DNA here is from genome assembly GCA_018697195.1 of Certhia americana. Classification (NCBI taxonomy): domain Eukaryota; kingdom Metazoa; phylum Chordata; class Aves; order Passeriformes; family Certhiidae; genus Certhia; species Certhia americana. Next base: position 3,300,987 of record JAGMWU010000020.1, on the reverse strand, counting down.
CTCTGTGTCCCCTGCCCTCAGAGCTCTGTGTCCCCTGTCCTCAGATCTCTGTGTCCCCTGTCCCCGCGGCTCTGTCCCCGGGGCTCTGTGTCCCCTGCCCTCAGATCTCTGTGTCCCCGCTGCCCACAGGACGCGCCCAATTGCCGCAGCGTCCCCAGGTCACCCGTGCCCTCAGCCAAGATGGCGGCCTGCGCCTCACACCGCCCGGCGCCCCCCGCCCTGATCAAAGATGGCTCCGCCACCCCCGCCGGACCCCGCGCACTCCTTGCCCTCACCCAACATGGCGGCCCCGCCCGGCCCCCGCTGGCAGTTGGGCTCGACGCCGGGGCGGCCATGTTGAGTGCGGCCGCATCCCGCCGTGCCGCGCGGGCGGCGCTGCCGGAAGCGGGCGCGGGGCCGGTGTTGACAACATGGCGGGCGCGGGCGCCGCCGCGGGAGGAAGAGGCGGAGGGAGCGGCGGCGGCGGGCGGGCGCAGCAGCCTCATTCATAGGACCCGGCGCGCTGCCCTCCCTCCCTCCCGGCGGCCGCCTCGCCCCCTCCCCGGCGCTATGTCCTTCTTCAGGCGGAAAGGTAGGGGGGCGGCGGGCGGGCGGCCGCCGGGCTCGTCCCCCGCTCGGCTGCCGGGCCCCGGCCCTGCCCCTCTGGGCATCGCCACCGGGCCCCGCGAGGACGCGCGGGCCCTGAGGAGCGGCCTCCCCGCCAGTGACGGTCAGTGCCGGTGGCCGTGTCCTCCCGAGGGGTTGGGAGTGCTCGGGGGGCCGGGCTCGGGCGGGGTTCGGGGGCTCTGCGGCCCCCGGGGGGCTCCGGACGGGCACGGGGCTGTGACACCTCCCACGCTTCGTGCGGGGTTGGAGCCTCTGAGCCCTTCACAGATGGCTTTTTCACAACGCTGACATACCCGGCTTTGTCAGAAATACAATGGGCTGAGAATGTAGAGCAGCAGCTGAAAATCTCCGTGAAAACCGGGACCTCATCGCAGTGAGCTCTCCGTGAAAGCCGGAGGAGTCCTTGGCAGTTTATTCTGTAATGGGTTTGTTAGGGAGCACAAGCTGGGTAATTCAGGGCTCCTGAAATATTTATAATACTCCAGCAGCACAAATGGGTGCAGTTTAAGTGTTCTCTGAGAGTGCAGCGTTTTGAAGGCACTTAGTGCTCATGCTGCAGGCAGGGCCCTGTGCTCTCAACCCACCCAGTCGTGCCTTGGGTGGTTTTTGTTGAAAGTAGCTCCTTTTAGGAAGAGCCCCTTGGGAGAGTTCTGTTTCCTCGTGATGCTGTAGCTGGAGCAATGTAACCATTGATCTTCTGATGCAGCGCTGTCCTAAAGCCTTTCTGGGTTACTGAACCCAAAATGCACATCCTGGAAGGCAAGAATCTGGTACCTGGGGTGATGTTGATGCTCTTGGCTCACACATTCCTCTGGATCTTGCTCAGCCAAAGCAGCAACACTGAAAATGCCACGCTTTGGGGAGGTTAGTGCAGTAGTTGTGGGAGAAATGAGTCTAAACTTCTGTTCTTATTAGCAGATCTGAAGACTTTGGAAGCCACTGAGGGCTTTGCAAGTGCCGTAGTCCTTTTTGAGGTGTTTATATACAAATGTTGGGCTGCAGAATAAAACTTTGATAGTGGTTATAAACTCTTCAAAAAGAGCTCCTGCTGCTTCATTTAGAATTTTGGAGCTGAGGTTCCATCCTGATGTGGGATCACAGGGACAAGGTCAGCTTGGGTGGAAACTTTCTCAGGGAGAAAGCCATGAAAGGTCTGATTATCTGAGAAGTGTAATTGAGGATCTGTGTTCCTTTGATTAAAGGATCTTTGGTCAGAGAGGCAAATCAGCACTAAATGCCCGAGAGAGACACTGTGAAGGAGAGGAGAAAAGCAACCTTTCATCTGGGCTGTGCATAAAACAGACACTGCTTGGTGTGATCTCTGTTTTTAGATTTGGCTTTTAGAGAAGATTTGAACTGAAGCTGTGAGGAAAGCAGTACATGAAGGCTTAGGATAAAACTCTGTCCACGTGCAGTCCAAAATCCTACAAACACCAGTGTTCCTGGGGTGAGCTGTCGTTGTTTAACAGGGTATTGCAGTGGGTAGAAATTTAAACTAATTTTAAATTAAACCATAGCAAAGATCATAAAACAACTGACCTGTAGAAAAATCAAAAATGAGGGTGAAATGTTTTTACAGGTTGGGCCTTAAAATAAAGTTCTGGCAGACTGAGGGTGGATAATGGGTTGAGAAATCCAAGTATAACAGGTGAGCTGGGTGCTTGAGGGCAGGTTATGAAACTGCTGCCAGTGGAACAGCTCATCCCTGGGCATATCTTGGGAATAACGTGCAGTCTCACAGCCTGGCTGACCTCAGCAGGTTCTCGTTGCTTTTTGTGTGCTGTTGATACACTGGGAGCGCTTTTTGAGTTTGTTCAGAGCATTTCAAGATGTGAATTAAAACTCTGGAATGTCACGTGCTGGTTTGGCACCTTTTGGAATGGGATTGGCCCCTGGAAATCTCACCCTCAGTCCCCAACCTGTGGTTCCTTCTGGTTTCACACAGGCACCACACAGCATCCGCTTTTTGGGGGAAGTGAAAGTGAATTCCGGTAGTGAAACTTCACTCTTAACATTTGGGTTTGTCCTGGATGGGAGCTGATTTTGCCCCCTGCTGTTACTGATGTCACTTGGTCGTGCTCAGAGCTGCTGGGGACAGAAGCAGCTTGTGTGGAAAGGGTTGGGACACGACCCTGGAGTTGGTATTTCCAGTAGTAAGTAGGTATTTAGGGAGGAACTGAGCAGCTTGGGAAGAAGGAACAGAGGTATTTGAACTGAAAATAGGCTTATGGAGGGCTCTTGAGTGAAACCCAGGAATTACTGCTGATAGCTGGGAACTGGTTTGATGGAATATTGGAGTGATTTGGGAAAGATGAGAGTTTGTAGGGGTTGCCTCAGTGTCTTTCTCTCCTGTCCATCAGCTCCAGTTATGTAAAGGCTGGTTACTGTCCCTGCTCACGGCTCCATCGGGCTGCAGGAGCTCAGTGTGGAGAGAATCCGCCTCTCTTAGTGGACACTGAAACCTCTCTGTCACAGTCTCTGCTCCCTGGCAGTTGATATTTTCCACCCTGAGTTGCCGATTTTGCAGCCTTGCAGCGTTTGTGCTCGCAGGGGAGGCTGGCAGGCAGCGCTGCAGCCACCGGGCCAGGGCAATTATGTAACCGGAGACCGGAGTTCCCCTTTAAAATATTTAACATCCTTCGGTCGGGAGGGGAACGCTTGGGCTGGGTTTTTTGGAGGTGTTTTGTGATGTAAATGTGGGATTGTGCTGTGCTGTGCCTTGTGGGTACCTTAGGAAGGGCTCCACAGTCGGTGTGCAGGGATGACCTATTTGTAGTAATAATCCTTGCCTGGAGCAGCCTCCCTGGTAGATCACATTCTCCAATATCACCCCTGCATTTGTTTCTCTGCCATCCTGTTTGTGTGCTGCTTGGGCTTCTTTATTTTTGTTTGGAACAGATCTCTTCCTTTGTTTCCTTTAGAAGCTTCCTTTAAAAAATAGTAATATTTAAAAAAAAATAAATCCTCAAAGTGCTTTTCTATCACAACTTTTTACACTGTCATGTCTCCATCAGTTCTCACCCGGGGTTGGATGCTGATTAAGCAAGACTATTTGTGAGAGAATTAACTGTTTGCAGGGAGTTTCCAGAGCATTTCATTTCTGTGGTATCCATCATGTGCACGGAAGCAGCTCCATGGAGCCAGAGCCAGCCCACATCTCCTCAGTGCTGGGTGTTGTGCTGCTCTTCACACACAAGTGGGATGTTGTTTTTAGGTGATTTTTGATTCACAGAGAGCACCTGCCAGTGCTCTACACTTAAAACACACCTTTCCCACTCTTCCCAGTTCATGCTGTTTATTAAAGTCACCCTGAATGTGGCTTTAATCTATAGACAGCAAACATCTTCCTCCGTGGAAATTTAACAGTCTGTATTTCATGAAACTTAATGGATGATAAGGTTTTGCTTTTGAAAGTAAGTCAACAGAAAAGCTTTGAAAACCTATCAGTTACTGGATGTGCAATTTAAATGAGAAATCAGTTTTAAAAAAATTATAGTTTCCATCTGTGTCTGATATTTGCAGATATTGGGAATTCTATGTCCATTCTCAGGTAAATGCCATTAGTGACCCAAAATAGCATTAACATTTTCCCTTGTATTTTACAGTGAAAGGCAAAGAACAAGAAAAGACCACAGATGTGAAAGCAATTAAAAGTAAGATCAAACTTTTGTCTGTAAATTCAGATTTCTGCCATCACCCACCGTTTTTACCTTACCCAACAGGATCATTCCCTTACTCCTGAGCACAGATCTGACCTGTGCATCAAACTCAAACCAAACCCAGAACTTAATTCTGTTTCTGGGTATTTATAGTATCTAATCTTTCCTCCTCATCTTGCTGAATCTGTAAGTGCAGAAGGTTATTAAGTTATGTCAGGCGTGAGCTTTAATTCAAAGTGATCAGGCAGTCCCGGTCACCTTGCACATGGTGGTTGTTCCTTTTCCACAACAAATTTCTCCTGAAGTTTCTTGCTCAGGTGCAGTGTCCTTTGGAGTTTGGAAAGTGCAGCTTTCACCGTGTTTGATTTGCAGAAGAAGCTGCAGATTTAACTTTGATGGGGCTTGTGAGGCTGAGGATCCAAATCCTGAATGAGCCATTCCTTGCTGCTCTGGGTGCTGCAGAGGTCTTGCTGCTAAATCTCTTAGGAAAGGAGAAGAAATCTTGGTGGAAAAGAGATTTATAAACTGTAGAAAAACAAGTTTGCTGATCCTGTCAGATTTTCTTGCAGTACTGAAAGGAGATGAGTAAATGCCACTTTTATACCCTCAGATAAAATCCTGTTTCTGTACTTGGTAATGTGTTATCTGCACATCAAGAGAAAGTTACAGGCTTCTTTCACCTTGGTGGTCTGTCTTTCAAATCAAATGCAGGAAACAGTGAGTTGCATCCATTTCATAGCCACACCTCACCTTTCAGTGCAACTACCACTATGTTAACCCTGAAAATAAAAATAAACTTGAAAATTTATAGTATTGCACGTTGTGTGCTGCTGCAACAGAGAGCATCTTTATCTGACCCTTAGAGAGAGTAGAACATTTTTTTCTCAAGTGTCCATAATGTAAATTAAATTTAAAGCTAATTGACAAAAGCTTGTAGCAGTATGAGGAGTGTGGCTCTGGCTCTACACAAGTAACCTCCACCAAATTTTTCCACTGCTGCCATCCCTTGGCCTTGGAAAAAAGGTATTTTCTGCATTTTTGCTGGTATGAAATACCCAGAGGCTTTGTAAGAAGCAGCAAGTGGTGTCTTGGTGTCCAGTCCTGCAACTGCACAAACACTTGGCAATAATTTAAATGTTTCCATTGCTCCTGAGGTGTCTGTGCTGTGACATCTTAGTGTGAAATTGTCAACTGCTGTCATAAAATTGGGAATAAATACAAAGTGATGCAGCATGGAAGTCATGAAGCCCAAGTTGCCTGACACCTTGATGGAGCACATCCCTGGGAGGTGCTGAGATAAGCAGCTCATCTGATGTGCTTTATTTTTGAGTCAGAGGTGGAAAGATGTCCCTGCATGACATCCTCATCTTACACAGCTTCCTGAGAGCTTTGGAATCTGCTGTGAGCATGTTTGGGGTTTTTTTCAGCTTTGTCATCAATTAGCAATTAGCAGAGGTTTTTGTGAGGAAGTTCTTATTTGTTCTTTCTGAGCTCCAGTAGCCACTCCTGTCCTGAAACAGCCAGAGGGGGTTAAGTTTATAACCTGGGTTTCATCAGAGGTATTTCCTTATTGCTTTTTTTTTTTTTTTCTCTTGCAACCAAGCAGAAGCAGTGAAAGTATTTTTGAGAAATAACTCTTATTAAACCTCACAGATAGCTTTGTAGTTCAGGATTTTTAACACATTTTAGCTTTAAAAGAGGCATGGAAACAGATTGGCAGGAGCATTGGAACTAAACTAAATCGATAACAGAGTATAAAGTTGTTACAGTAGTGGTTATCAAGGAAGCAGGAAGACTCAGGAATATTTCACTTGTAAACTTAGATGTGGCATCTCTTGATTTGCTGCTGAATAAGGAAAATAGAGATGGGTGGGAATGAGTTTATTCTTGCAATAATAAAACCTGTGGTCTTTAATCAGACCCTTGATCAAAGATGACACACATTGGTACAGTGAGGTTTTAATTAGACTGTCTCTTGCATACTCCCTGGTATATTTTGGAGTGCTTAGCACTGGGCAATGTTTTGAAGAGATCTTGGGGGTTCTTGTGCTTTAACAATTCCTGTCTTGATTCCAGCTGCAATCCCAGTACATTCCCCTCAGAGAAGCACTAGGAATCATGCCTTGCTGGAGGCTGCAGGACCAAGCCATGTGGCCATCAATGCCATCTCTGCCAACATGGACTCCTTCTCCAGCAGCCGCACAGCTGCCCTCAAGAAGCAGCCAAGTCACATGGAAGCTGCTCACTTTGGAGACTTAGGTAAGGCTGTAAAAATGTCAGCTTTTCTTTTTATTCTGTGTATTCCTGGTGCACTCACCATCCCTTGGTTTTCAGGTAAACAAATAGGTAATAAAAGCGTGGCTGCTGTTACAGTAGCATCTCTGTTACCCTGGGAGGGTTTTGAAGGGAACACACAATTCCTTTACTTTGTCATTATGTTGGAATGTTTACTTTGTTGGAATTGTCTCTTCACAGTTGCATTGCAGGACACTTTTGTATCCAACCCCCACATCTGTGGTACAGTGTGGACTCACTCCCTGTCACGTTTTCCTTTAGGCAGATCGTGTCTGAACTACCAGGCTCAAGAGACCAAATCAAGCCTTTCCAAGACCCTTGAACAAGTCCTGCAGGACAGTGTAGCCCTCCCTTACTTCATCCAGTTCATGGAGCTGCGCAGGATGGAGCACTTGGTGAAATTTTGGTTAGAGGCCGAGAGCTTCCACTCCACCACCTGGTCCCGCATCCGCGCGCACAGCCTGAACACGGTGAAGCAGAGCTCCTTGGCAGAGCCAGTGTCCCCCTCCAAACAGCAGGAATTGGCCTCCTCTCCTCCTGCTGGGGGGCTGGAGGAGAGGCTGGAGGGCTCTGGCACAGCCTGGCTGCTCCGACCTGAGCCTGACAGAACTGCCAGCAGCCAGAACCACGCGGGGCTGCCGGGCCGGCAGGGCCACGACACCACTGCTGTGGCTCTGAGGAAAACACAGCCAGGGACTCAATCTCTTCCAGCTGAGCAGCAAGAATCTTCCAAGCTTTTAGTATCAAATAGAAACAGCCCCTCCTCTGCACTAAAGGACTTGTCAGGAAAACTCATGAAAAGTAAGTGCTGTGTGTTCCCTTCGGTTGAAAAGGTGGGAAATGGGGAAGGCTTTTGTGCAGGGAGCTGCCTCAGTCCTCAGGTTCTTAGTAAGCATCATGTGATGTTGCAAGGAAGAGAGTTTTATGTATCCCTGATGTTAACTTGCTGCTGGTCAGTTTGGGCTGTGTATTGTTTGACTTGTTTTAAAATAAAAAAAGCTGCTGAAGAGACTTCAAAATCCTTGTGTACTCAATGGGCTTAGGTTGCTTCTCTTCCTCCATGTGTAATGATAAGAAATTAAGTGAACATTGCTATGTCCAGTTCTTCCCTCGCCCATGCCATCCCACCTTAAAAGAATTGCAGGAAGTTTGGATGGTGGGGCTGAGAATTGATAATGAGCTTGCCATAGAAGGTAAATATCATGTATTACATAAAATGACATAAGTAGTGGTTGCAAGAGACTCGTGGAGATTTATGTGTGGAAAGTACTGTTTTTGTTCTTGGATTTATTTGATAGGGTTCTTCCCCTTGTAACTGATTTGTTGTCATTTGGATTCCACCTCTTCAGAGGCTGCTGGAAGTAAGGATGAAATTAAAATATTTCCTTTTAGTAGTGAGCTACACAGACAGTAACATGTTTCTCTACTTTGCATCTACTCAGTCCTCCCTCATTTGTGCAAAAAGGAAACACTTCTTTCTTCATATTGGTTCCTTTTGTTTGCCCAACTGTTTCCTTGTATTGCATCCCTTTCTCTTGCTGTCTGTCTTTCTCATGTAGTTGTTTATCATGTGCCTCCACAATACATAACCTCAGCCCCAAAGTCACTTAGACAAAGAAAATGATGTTTTAGTCATCAAAGCACTTCTTCTTTCTGATGTTTAAAAAGAATTTGAAAACACAGGGCATGAGAAATTGAAAAAGAGAAATTGAAAAGGATCTGAGTGTAATTTTTTTCTCTCTTCCAGAGCAGAGTCCCAAGTCTCAAAAGATGATGTGTAGAGAACACAACTTGTTTGAAGCATATAATTTGAATTTTTTTTTCCCCTAGTAACTCCTATATAATGCAAGTGATTTCTCTGTGATGAGAGCTCAAAATTGGGAATTTCACTTTCCTGAAAGGTGTTGCTTCTGGGACTGTGGTGTGCAGCTGAGGAAATGGGTTCTGCCTTGTGTGGTGGTAGGGAAGATTTGGAGCTATTTATTGTTTTATTCCATCTTAGTCCATGCTGGGTTTGTTGTGACCTGGCTGGAGATCACACAGTCCCTGCAGCTGGTCAGGAGCAGAATATGAATATCCTGCAGTGGAAACATCACTGATGATTAGACACCTGCTTTTTTGAAAAGCAAACATTTGTTACTCACTCATACCAAGGAATTCCAAGTTTGATTCTGTGTTTCTTCCCTACAGGTATAGAACGGGATGCAGTTAGTACTTTTACCAAATATATTTCTCCAGATGCTGCTAAACCAATCCCTATTACAGAAGCAATGAGAAATGACATAGTTGGTAAGAATGAATAACTGCTTCCTCATTTCAGAGCTGCTCTGTCCCCAAAAGATGTATCTCTAATTTGTCATACACTTTTATTTATCTTTATTTTTAAGAATTTTAAAGGCAGCTGTAAAAAGATTGGAGAGTACAAGTATCAGTGGATCTGACCTTCAGCAGTGCTGTGAATATCCTCATTAAAATTTGTTTAAATTAGGGAAAGAATTCTTGGTGGTTATGGAGGGAATCCAGATATGAGTCTCAATCAAATACTTTAGCCATGTTATTATTATTTGGCCAGCTTTCAAAGCTCTTTGCTCAGTCAGAACCAGCTGATTCTGGTGGGTTTGAACTGCAATTTCTCATTAACTAGTCCTTGCTTGTGCCTTTCAGCTCCATCAGCCAAATCCATGTTAAAATTAACCTGGTCTTTCTTTGCAGCAAAGATCTGTGGGGAGGATGGCCAAGTGGATCCCAACTGCTTTCTCACAGCACAGTCCATAGTGTTCAATGCAATGGAACAAGAGTAAGTTGATGCGATGGTTTGGGTTCTTGTGTCTCTTGTCCTAAAGGTTCTGTTAAAAATCTTCATGTAGACATTACCATATCAGCACTTTTCTGTGCTTTCTTCTATATATGAAACTGCTCAGCTCCCCTCTTCCAAATCCATTCTTGCTGAACTTGGCTGTCCACACTGTTGTGTTCTTTGCCTCTTTCTTATACCATTTACACACCTGCCCTGTTTCTTGCTTGTTTTGCTTTTATCCAACCAAAAGTATCAGAGTTCTGGGCAAGAGCTAATTGGTTCTGAGTGTACCTTGGGTGCTGCTGACCCTGATAAGTGATTGTCCCTGTCTCTGTGCAGGCACTTTAGTGAGTTTTTGCGGAGTCACCATTTCTGTAAATACCAGATTGAGGTGCTGACCAGTGGGACTGTGTATCTGGCTGACATTCTGTTCTGTGAGTCAGCCCTGTTCTACTTCTCTGAGGTGAGTGTCAAGAGTTGGGTTTGCTTTTAGATCCCTTTCTAGCAGATGAAAAAAGTTGTTCATTCCTTGATGGCTTTAGGTTGGATGTTGGGAAGGAATTATTCCCTGTGAGGGTGGGCAGGCCTTGGCACAGGGTGCCCAGAGAAGCTGTGGCTGCCCCTGGATCCAGGGAAGTGTCCAAGGCCACGTTGGATGAGGCTTGGAGCAGCCTGGGATAGTGGAAGGTGTCCCTGCCCATGGCAGGAGGTTGGAACTGGATCATTTTTAAGGTCCTATTCCACAACAATTATATGATTCTAAATATAATAAAAAACTCAAGGTGTATTTTTCCTGAGAGAAAATGCATTGAACTTTTTCCTGCCCCCACACAGAACTAACTCAAATGTTGAGATCTGTCCACTGTGTTGTGGAATGAGTATTTGTGATTTCCTCTCCAGTCAGGGAGTGCTTCTCAATGTCTCTTTGCTTTAGAAGCTTTGACATTGTCATCTTGATCTTCACATTGTAGTGTCTGTAAAAGCCTAAAGTGTTATTACAGATAACAAATCATAATCAGTGCTATGTGGAGAGGGCACCTTTAGTGATGTGATAGGTTGAATAAAAGATTTCACAGTTTCAGGCTTCTGCACCTTTAAGGAATCAGCTCTTGACATACTTGTCCTGACAGTCTGACCAGCTGATGTAGTTTGAAACTGCAGCTTGGGAAGCTGAGACAATGTGCTGAGCTCAGTGTAAGCTAAATGTAGCATGAAAATGGGGTTTCCTGTCCTGGGATGAGACAAATAGATTTTTGGAAACTGTGAAAATAAGTGCAGAAATAAATGTCAGAAATTCTCTTCTTTTTCTTTCTTTTTTTTTCTTTTTTTTTTTTTTTTCCTCTCCAAGCAAGCTAAATCTGTCTTTAAACAGAAATTCAAAATATTGTGTCTTGGTGACAATTTTGCATCGCTAATATATGGCCTATGTTTCTTGTACTAAATGGGAAGGAAGTTAAAAAAATATTAAAAGTTTCTTGTTAAAACTTCTTTAATTTCCTCTTTTTCTGATTTCCCTTCCAGTACATGGAGAAGGAAGATGCAGTTAATGTATTGCAGTTCTGGCTGGCAGCAGATAACTTCCAGTCTCAGCTTGCTGCCAAAAAAGGCCAATATGATGGGCAAGAAGCACAGAACGATGCCATGATTTTGTATGACAAGTGAGGGAATTCAACAAGCCTTTGTTTCTGTACTTGTGGGTTTGTGTTGTGCTGTGCAAAAGGAATTTCTCTGCACTCTTGTGCTGTTCTGCATTTTATCAAGGTGGCTTTTGATGTGTTTGCACATCAAAACTTTTCAAAGTTTTTGTTGTGCATGAGGAGAAATCCTTATAAGGATACCATGCTTAAACATAATTCAGGATTTTCAGGACTTGACTGCTTGAGTTTGTTTGGTTTGGAAATAGCAAAGCTGGTGGGGTGACATTTGAAAATGGAAGGGGTTTAAGCCTAATAGCAGATACAGCTCTGCAGAAAAACCTTACTGTTCAGATACTGTATCCATATAAAGTAGAAACTGTTCTCACATGTAATAAAAGCCAACTAGTGCTTGTTCTTAGTATTGTGAAATGTTTCCTTTTTTTAAGAAAGCAACCAAATCCTTTTTAGTACCAGACTTTCAAGAGAGGAACTTTCTCCCTGTATTTTGTGCTTCACTTTAGCAATAAGACAGCTGGGAGACAGACAGCACAACTGCTTCCAGGAAATGTTTGTTCTTAAGCTCAAGTGTGAGGCTCTACCACAATTGAAGTTATTACCCAAGGAGGAAATAATAATTGGAGAGGAAGCAAACGCTTCACTCAGGATCATCAATCATTCCCCCATCCTTAAGCTCTGTTTGCAAAGATGTGAGCAGTAGAGCCAATGCTGCTTTGGAGTTCTGGGTGTTTCCTGCTCCATTCCTGTTTTCCATTCTCTGGTTTTCATCATTTTCAGGGCAGGGCTCTCAGAACTGTTTCTGGGAGGGGGGTGTTTCAGCTGCAGTCAGTGGGGACCAGGTGTGTGCAGGTTTTTGCAGTGTCTGGGGATCAGCTGGGCACTGAGCACCTGCTGAATTCGCAAATCCTCTTTGTGTTGTTCCTTGCCCTGCCCCAGGTACTTCTCCCTGCAGGCCACACACCCTCTGGGGTTTGATGACTCTGTGAGGCTGGAGATTGAATCCAACATCTGCAGGGAGGGGGGGCCTCTCCCCAACTGCTTCACCACTCCCTTAAGGCAGGCGTGGACAACCATGGAGACGGTGAGCTCCTTCTTCAGAGTGGGGTTCCACAGTGTGCCCCTGATTTGTCCTGTTCCTTTACTGTCTTCCTGTTTACCTGGATAATAGAACAGCTTCAGGAAAATCTGCCAGATTCTTTTCCTCAGCCTAATTTGAAGATACCACCCACTGGCTGCTGTTAATGCTCTGTGAAATGTTTGTCTCGGGTGATTATTGCAGTTTAATGGAAGTAACAGAATTTCCTCCCATGTGAATTGCTATCAACAGCTTATTTTGTATCTTTAGAAAATTCTCCTTCCTCTTAGTAGGAGTTGTTTGCAAGTCTAATAGGAATGCTGTGGTTAATAATGTAACTCTGGGATACCCAGATACCAGAAATGAATGATTTGATTCAGGAGCTGCAGAGAATTGTGAACAGTGAAATAGAATAACTGTAAAGCTTGTTGGGCTATCAAGCTTAAGTTTCAAGAGGGAAAAAAAAAAAAAAAAACCCTGAACCTCAGTTCCAGTTACTGGGGGATTTGATTAATAGGCAGTTGGGTTTATTCATTTTGCAGTAGGATTAAAATTTAAAGCAATGCAGTTGCTAATCCATGGAATAATAATTCCATGCATGGATGCTTTTACTTGTCTTCCATCTCCACATGGACTGAGATGTTTGTGTGCTCTTCTCTAACTATGCAGACCAGCCTTCATTAAAGAGGACTTTTTCTATCTCTCAGGTTTTCCTGCCTGGTTTCTTGTCCAGCAACCTTTACTACAAATACTTGAATGACCTCATCCATTCAGTACGAGGAGATGAATTCCCAGGAGGGAACATTGCACTGAGTATTCATGGCCCTGGTAGCTCTCCTGACAGTGATTCCATTGGGAGCACGGATGGCTCTGCCTCCCAGGTACCAGTTTGGGTTTTCTGTGTCAATATCCAAGTTTTTACCCTGTAAGGAAACACCATTCCACTTTCATTTAAAACCTGTGTTCTGTTAGGATGTGTTTAATCTACCTGCAGCTCAGTTCTGTCAGAAGTGTCTCTGGTATTTGTTGTACCCAAAGCTTTGTGCTGCTGTTATTTCTTTACATCACTGATATTTTTATTAAGCTGCTACTGTTACTGAAGACTTTTTCTTGATGCCATAATACCTAAGAATGCTTCTTAATAGAAATAATACTATTTTGTCAATGCCATAACTATGATTTCAGGTGAAAATTGACACTTGAATATGCTATCAAATTTAAATATAAACATGCAAGCTTTGTGTGCTCAGTTTTTTTAAAGTGCCAGATCTTCTGTCCTGAAGGGTAAACTCATTTCCAGGGCTGAAGGCATCAATCTGCCCAAACACAGAGCAGATTCTGGCTAACCTGTAACCAGGGCAGCTTGGAAATTGCAAACCCAGCTGAGAGCAGAAGAGCCAAGTGAGAGCTGCTTTTATTGAACTCTGCAGGGCTACCCTGAGCTTCAAATCCAGTATCCAGACCAATGTTAGTCATGTCCTGGCTTTCCAGCAACTTGGAAGCTGTACTACCTGCTTGTACTATTTTTAAACCTCCTAATTTGCAAGGAGGGAATATTCCTCCCCTAGCTGTGAAGTGGGGAGTAAAATCTGTGTTCTTGAAGCCTCCTGCTGCTCGATCCTCTGAGCAGGAGGAACTGCTGGTAATTGGCTGGGCAATTTAAGAAATGAGGTGCTGCTTTCTGTGGTGTGCATTCCTGCTTGTCTGAATAGGAGAATCTCTGGGTCTCTGCATATTTTTGCATAAAAAGCAGCAGGAAAGGAGCTGCCATCCTTGTTCCTGTTCCGTGCTGAGGCGATAATGGATCGCTGTGTGTTGTGCCCTCCCTGCTGTTGCTCTGATGTTTCCTTGGCTTTTTTTTTTTTCATAATTTCACATAAATATTCTGGGCTAGAAGATAAATGTTTGTTCTCTGTGTATGGGGGAGGCATCTGTGTTTGGGAATTGCTTACCAAGAGCAGGAGAGGGATGTTCCAGACTCACAACAAATGATTTGAGAGCACGCACGGGTCTGTTGAGCTGATAATGCTCAGGCAGCAGCGTGTGCTGACCTGGGCTTTGTGTCTTTGGCTCTGTCCACAGAACTTTATCATCCCCTTCTAAAAACATTGGAAATTCAAGGCTGTGTAGACACACTAATTCTTTTATACTCTTACTTAGAGACTTGATGGAGGTTTATCTGTGTTAAAAGCACTAAAATTGCAGTTTTGTTGAGAAGCTGGTAGTTGTCTGCATTGGGCACTAATACTTAGAATTTTTATTTGTAGTCCAATGTCAAAAAGGCTAATGTTAAAATCCTGAAAAATTTTGATGAAGCAATAATTGTAGATGCTGCAAGTCTGGATCCAGAATCTTTGTATCAACGAACATATGCAGGGTAAGGTTCATTTCAGTGTTTTGCTTCTTTTCTGGTTACATGTTTCACCTCTGTTTCATTTTTGCTGTGTCCTCCTGCATGGAGAGTAGGCCTAAATGCAAGATCTTGGTCCATGTCTCAATATTTGACACTAAATTTATTTCAATAATGTGATTTAACACCCAATGAATGTTTCTTTGACCAAAATGGCAGCCAGGAGAATGTTTCTAATTGTTTTTTCTCTTCCTCTTAGTTATTGTTCCTTTTTGATTCCAAAATATAGCCAAGTATATAACCAAATATAGGCTTCCATAATGCCAAAGTTCTTTTGATCACCCACATGGTTCTTCACTCCTCTCCTTAGGAAGATGACATTTGGAAGAGTCAGTGACCTGGGGCAGTTCATCAGAGAATCTGAACCAGAGCCTGATGTCAAAAAATCAAAAGGTTTGCTTTGCTCTTTGTCTCCATTTCTGCAAACATCTGCAGAACTGCTCTCTTCCCTGCTGCAGTTAAGATAGGCAAAGTGTTTGACTCTTTCCAGATCTGTTTTAAGCCAAACAGAGATGCTGAGGAGGATTGGCCTGTACTGAGGCAAAATCCATCTCTCTCCCAGTTTGTTATCCAAATTCTGCTTTTCTGGTCCAGCTGGACTCCAGGGAGCATGAGCAGCCTGTGGGAGTTGGAGCTGTTGAGGGAACCTGGCAGGGATGGAAACGTCAGCAGCTGAGCTGGTGATCAAACCTTCAAAGCTTTGGTCTTGAGATGAAAAAGAACTGCAGCTCTCCACATGCTTCCCACCCAGGCTGGGACCTGCTGCTGCTGCTGCTTTTCAGCTCTGGGAAGGGCTCAGTGTCCAAATGGCTCCAGCCAGTCCCTTGTCTTTCCTGCCACTCCTCCATGTCCTGAATGCCAGCAGAGCAAACCCTTCAGAAGGGTGACAGGAACCAGCTTTGTACCTCACTTGCTTGCTGTTTTTATCTCAACCAGGGTCCATGTTTTCACAAGCAATGAAGAAATGGGTTCAAGGAAATACAGATGAGGTGTGTCCCCCTTCCATGTTCTTCTTGTGACTTTACACGTTAGATTAGAGAAATAAAGTATTGATATTCTTAATCCTGGCTGTTATCTCTGAGTATCTTTTTGCTGCACCAAGAACAGGGAGACTCTGTGTGCTAAATATAGTTTGATTGCATGTATGTGTGAAACTAGTTTGCTCTTTGCCAGTGCTTGCTGCTTCAACTATTTAAGTGTGTGCTTGCAGTCAGGGTTTTTCTTATTGGGGTTTTATATATCTGTAAGTAGGGGTGGAAGTGCTGTTTGATTTCTGTGGTGAAGTGACCATTGCACATGGATTCCTGGCTGCATTTTTCCCTGTCTGAGGGGCTTGGACAAATCCCCAAAAGATAAATCTAAAATCTCCACTAACACTCTTGGAAATTGCATCAAGCCTTAAATACAATAATTGAAGTTAACACTGTACTTGGAAGCCAGGTGTGTTTCCATCGAGGGAGGATATGTTTATACAGGTTTTGGAGTTGTGAGGGTTACCCTGACTCCAAGGCTGTGCTGAGGGCACTGTGTTTTCCTTTTGAGAACCTGAAGCTATCTGTGTTTTGGGCTGTGTTTTTCAGGCTCAAGAAGAGATGGCTTGGAGGATAGCAAAGATGATTGTTAACGATGTCATGCAGCAGGCGCAGTGTGAGCAGCCTTTGGAGAAGGTCACCAAGGTAGGGGGGTGGAAAGGCTGCTGTCTTCATCTGGCTCCAGCCAGGCTGTGGGAGGAGCTGAGCTCTCACTTGCCTTCCTCCTGTGGCTGAAACCCACACTGGTAAATGTTCAAACCAGCAGAGCATGAGAGGAAGAAACAAAGGTTGGAAGTGTTTTGGCTTACATGTGATGTAGGAACTTCTTAACAGATGCCTGTGGTGGTTCTCCTGTGCAAGCATTAAACTTGTCTTAGTTTGAGCCTACAAACTGCCTAATTAGTTAAAAGGGTGATCTGTGCTGCAGGCTGAAATGTAATTCCTTACTTGAGCTCACATTTGGCTGTGTCCTCTTAGTCAGTAGTGGTATTTCTGCTTGATGTGTCAGTAAAACTCAACAGCTGTGAATTTGTCTCATTGGGTGCTCTCATTTACAAAATTCTGTCTCCAGACTTTAAAAAGACACAATAACCCTGTCCATAGGTTTGTGTGTTGTTGTACAGCCCGTGTTCTCTGTCTGAAAAAGCCCAGTTCTGAGGTAGCAGTTGGATTTTGTGAAGTATTGGTGACACCAAGTTACCAAGTCAATATCTAGTACTTCTGACTTTCAGGCATGTGAGTTTCTAAAAATTAACTTGCATTATGTTCAGTTTTTGAAGGTAAACATGTGCCAAAGCCCAGTTATTGGATCCAAATGGGTGGATCCATAGTTTCACTGTGTGAATGTTTTCTTTCTAATAGAGCAGTAACATTTAAATGACTTGTATAATGATTTCACTTAATAGCTTGGCTGCAAATGATACAATTCCAGTCTGCCTGGATGAAAAGGTCACTCAGCACAGTATTTAGAAATCTCAAATGGCTGCAGATGCTCTGGATTCAATTAAGCAAGTAATCAAAAGGTTGAGTGTGTTTGGATTAGGTTTGGGGCTTTTTTTCTCCCCCAAATTCAAACAAACCTGGCTTCAGTGTTTTTAAACACAAAATGTCTTTCTATTGAACAATTACCTTGCGTGTTTTAGGGTAAAATGAATTGTTTTTCCCTTTTCCAGCTATGATTTTAGAAACTCCAGGACAGGAAATCTGGTTTTCCACTTTGAGAACAAGTGAACTTTCCCTATTGGTGGATTCTTTAACACAGCCAATTAAAACAAAGCACTGTTACTCCAACCACCAGAATCTCCCTCATTTCTAAGGAAGAATGAAAAAGAAGCAATCCTGGACCTCCACTGTTGAGAGTGAAGAAACACTTTTCCCAGATGTATGTGGCATTCACAGTAATGATGGTTCTGAGATGAAAATGCAGTTTACAAATGTGTCACTGAGAAACTGTGGTCGACTTCACAAATACTTGACTGTCTCCAAAAAAGACTTTTAAACAAAATATCTGGAATGGGACACAGAGGCCACAACAGAGGGGAAGGTTTTGCTGTAGTTTCTAGTTCTACTGCTTGCAATTTTTAACCACAGAATTGGAAGAGCTGTTGGGCAAATCCATTGGCAGTGAATAACCTGGAAAGTTTTAAGTTTAATTTTCCGTTACTTGAAATAGATGAGTATTCAACTGTAAGATAAATGTATTTTACTTCATAACTGCATTAACTTTGAAGGCAGTGTAGAAGGGTCAGGAACTCCTCCTTGTCGAGCTCCTACACCTGCGCACACACACACACACACAAATCCCTTTCACCACAGAGCAGATCCAAGGCTGGTCCTGCAGCCCCTCTGCTCCCACCTTCCCAGCAGCTTGGATCCTGCTCCACTTCCTGTCCTCACCATCCCACCAGCAAGGAAAAAAGGAATTGCTGCCATTCCTCCATCGCTTGTTGTCCTCCACCCAACGTAGTATCTAATTCCAGATGTTTGGTTTACAAAGAAAAACGATTTTTAATGACCTCTGGCCTTCTTCCTGACACTGTCAACACTTACCATGTTACACAGCACCTCTTTTTTTTTTCCCAGCAAATCAATTTTGCAGGGTAGCAGACATACTCAGTGTCTCACTGTTAGGTTACTGCTGCATTTTTAGTATATGACACTTTTATTTTGGGTCTTTTTTTTTTTTTTTTTTTTTTTTAGTCTAATGATCTAATGATTGCTTTTTTCCTCAAACTTGTGCAAAGAAATCACTATGCGAAGGACTCAAATCATTTCCAATGTTCAGAATATCTTGATTGACTAGAAGGTGTTATTCTGTTGCAATATTTGATTGTATAGAGACACACTGTATTGTTATGAAAAAGCAAAAAAAGGCTGTGTATAGGTTTTTGGTACTATGTACCACCTCTTATTTCTCTCATACCCAAGCATTCATGTACTTAAAACATACTATATTTAATTGTGTTTTGATTTAAAATATATAAATATTAAAATTTGTGTCGATTTTCTGTTTTCATGGGGTTTAAACTTACATAGTTTTTTTTTTTTTTTGTGAGTTTTAGGGGTAATTTAGCCCACATTTCTTAATGGCTTATGTTAATGGCAGTCTGGTGAATAAGATTAATTCTTATTTAAATAGTAAATAATGTTTTCAGTCCCGGGGCATGGCAGACGTTGTGCTGGGAAAGGTGAAAAGGGGCAGGGGTTGGTCCTGAAGTATTGAACCACATTAAACTCTTACCTATTTTAGTGCATCCCTGCCTCTGGGGTGGGATCCCCACTAATCCTGGGCGTTTTCAGGGATTACAGGGTCCCAGATTTAGGTATGGCTATTGCTCAGGGCCGCGTTTCCTTAAACTGTGAGCCGGATGGGGTGTGAGATGCTCTGCCCGTTGAGTCCTTTTGGCAACAAAGCGCTGAGATTTCAGAGCCGCGCTGAACCCCGCGGGAGTTGTCCCTGCGCGGCCTCGAACCCGCGACCCCGGGGCGAGCGCGGCGCTCCCCTCCGGCCGCCAGGGGGCAGCAGCGCCGCGCTCGGGCCCTCCCCGCCGCTTCCGGCCCACGTGGGGCGGGCGTGCACATGGCCGCGGTGAGCGGGGCTGGGAATGGC
>JAGMWU010000020.1:3268478-3281839 GCA_018697195.1 Certhia americana | reverse complement strand
CGGGGATGGCCGCGGTGAGCGGGGCCGGGAATGGCCGGGGATGGCCGCGGTGAGCGGGGCCGGGAATGGCCGGGGATGGCCGGGGATGGCCGGGGAATGGCCGGGAATGGCCGGGGTGAGCGGGGCCGGGAATGGCCGGGAATGGCCGCGGTGAGTGGGGCCGGGAATGGCCGGGAATGGCCGGGGATGGCCGGGGAATGGCCGGGAATGGCCGCGGTGAGCGGGGCCGGGAATGGCCGGGGATGGCCGGGAATGGCCGAGGATGGCCGGGAATGGCCGAGGATGGCCGGGAATGGCCGGGGATGGCCGCGGTGAGCGGGGCCGGGGATGGCCGGGATGGGCAGCACCTGGAAGCCGCAGGGGTGGGAGTGCTGCGACGCTCTGGGTTCTCCTCGCCCTCCGCTGGTGTTCCCCCGCACGGCTGCTCCTGCTGCCCCCATCCCACGCGGGGTCCTGCTCACTGCGGGGTGTTTCTCCCTCCCATGGGCCCTACGCGGGGTCCCCCTGCTCAGGTTCCTTCTCGCCAGGCGGGTAGCGCTGTCGGGGTGGGGGATTGTACCCGCTGCCCGGTGGGATTCCCGGCGCTGAGCCCGCTGTCCCATAGAACATGTCGCCGGATGAGGAGGATGTGCAGCGGCTCCTGATCCAGTTCCGTGATGAGGCAGGGGAGTGTCTGGGCTCCCCCTTCGATGTCCCGGTCACCATCACCCCGGACAAGCTGCAGCTGGTCTGCAACGCCCTCCTACAGAAGGTGAGACCCCTCCCGAACTCCCCGGCCCGACCCAGCGCCGCCCCTCGCTCTCACCTGCCCTTTCTCCCGCAGGATGAGCCGGTGCCTCTGGCCTTCTTCGTCCACGATGCCGAGATCGTGGCGTCGCTGGAGAAGACCCTTGCAGGGCAGAGCGTGGAGACAGAGAAGGTCCTGGACATCATCTACCAGCCGCAGGCGGTGTTCAGGGTGCGGGCGGTGACACGCTGCACCAGCTCCCTGGAAGGACACACCGAGGCTGTCATCTCCGTGGCTTTCAGCCCCACGGGAAAGTACGAGGGTCTGGCTGCAGGGGGGGATCAGGGCAAGGCAGCAGCTGCTTTTGTCCTGTCCTGGGGACACTGCTGAGCTGTTTGTCCTCTCCCAGGTACCTGGCGAGTGGCTCTGGAGACACCACTGTGCGCTTCTGGGACCTCAGCACGGAAACGCCACAGTTCACAGCCAAAGGTGGGTGCAGGAGGGCAACTTGTGACCCCCTCATGGACCCCCTGTCTGCCTGGGGGCAAGCAGAGCAAAGCCTGCTGCTCTTGGAACTGTTCAGGCTGGGACGGCAGCTTGGGGACGGAGTAGCTCTCTTTGGCAAAGTGGAAGAAGAGGGGCTTAGAGTGGCTTCCTGCTGGGACACCAGGGATAGTGACAACTCTCCGCTCACACCCACTCGTGCTCTCTCTGCCAGGTCACCGGCACTGGGTGCTCAGCATTGCTTGGTCACCTGATGGCAAGAAGCTGGCCTCGGGCTGCAAGAACAGCCAGGTACATGTGGGCTCCCTCAGCACGGGGCTGGGGGGGATTAGGGGTGAAGGCTTGTTTCTTCAGGGCTGTGAGGAGTGTATCCCATTGCTTTGCGCATGATTCCCATTCTCCAGAGGAGCTTTGTGTGCGGATGTGTCACGGCATTGCAAGAAGGATCTCTGTGCCAGGCAGTGCCCTGACATTGCCACCTTGGGGAGCTCTTGCTGCTGAGTCCTGCTGTCTTGTGGCAGATGCTTTTCCCTCTCTACAGGAAAGAATCTTGGCTTTGGATGTGGTCGTTGGCAGGCGGCTCCATCACGAGGGAGGTGTCTGGAGTGAGGATGGGTCAGGGCTGCTGTTGGTGTGACCCAGCTGTGCAGCAGCAGCCTGGTCACAGTGTTCCCACACAGACATGGCCAAATTCCCTATTGCAGGAATGTGAAGGGAGTTCAGCCCCCGCTGTGGGGCAGAATTTGTGTGCTTGAGGTGCAGAAATGCCTGGGGAAGCAGGAGCATATAGTTAAACAGGAGCTGAGCTGTTATGGGGCAGTCGCTCTCTCTGACCTTTAAATGGTCTGGGAGCAATGACAGCACTCACAGAGCTGCCAAAGTTGAGATGCCAATCCCAAGGAAATGTCCTGGTTGTTCAGCCATGGTTTGGTGCTGGTCTGCCTTTAATTGAACCCAGAGAGCTGCTTGTCCTCCTTTTCCCTAATTCTCCCAGGTTCTTAAGTAGGAGATGACTAATGCCTTGGCTCTTAAGATGAACATTTATGTAGAGAGAGAATCAACAAGAGAAAACCAGCATGTGTCCCACCCACAGCATCCGATAATCAGCAGCATTTAGCACGCTGTGGCTTTCACTGTGCTCTGCAAACACTTCACTGAGTCGCTGGCATGGGGTGGCTTTTTGGGGACCTGTATCCTTTTTGAGTTGAGTCAGATAACTTTGTAGCAGCAGCCTTGTAGGACTGGAGGGCAATCCTGCTTCATTCTTTTGGGTGTCAGCTGATTGCTGCAGGGATTTGGAAAGGCATCCAGCCCCCTTCCCCTGCTGCTGCCTGCAAGTGCAAACACCATCCCAAGGACACCTCTGCTTTCTAAATGGAGCTCCGACGTCTCTGGGATTCACATGATGTCTGTGGCCTGACGTGACCCTCGTGCTTCCTCTCTTGGACAGATCTTTCTCTGGGACCCAGCCACTGGCAGCCAGATCGGCCGGGTGCTCTCTGGCCACTCCAAATGGATCACATGTCTGTGCTGGGAACCACTCCACATGTAAGTGAAGGGGCCAGCTCAGCCCTTCCCCTTTGCTGCCGTGGAAAAGAGCAGCCTGACCTGAAGGGCATTGCTCCTGTTTGCCTTTCTTCTGTGACGGGAAAAAGCCCACGTAGAACAGCTCTCAAGGTGAGCTGGGGGAAATGTGTGCAGCTGGGAGCCAGGAGTCCCAGCTGCTGCTCACAGTCCCTGTCAGTTGCTGGGGAATCACTGCCAGGCTGTGTCTCTTTTCCCCTGGGAGAAAGACACACCTGCCTGTGGAAAACACTGCTTTTGTAGTGCTGGACAAACATTGATGTGCTGCTCCAGCAATGCTGAGGTGGGAGCAGGGAAGTCTGGTGGTGTCCAAGGGCAGAGCACTCCTTTCTGCTCTCCTGATCCTGCTGGCCTCTGTCATCCCATTTGTTTATCATGAGGGATGATTAGCTGTACAATCCCCTTATCCCTTCGATCAGCTAAAGCTCCCTCTGGGAGAGGTGGGTGGAGGGGGGCAGTTGTAGCCATTAATCCAAGATGTTACAGAAATAAATAAAAAAGAAAGAAAAAGGGCCCCTTCAGAGCAGAAGCCTGCAAATTGAATTTGCCAGTAGGAAGCTCCAGGCATTTGCAGACAATTAACTGGATTAGCAAAAAAAAAAATTTATTGTAAGGAAGATGAGGAAATGGAGAGACATGACCCTGTTGAGGCTGCAGTTCTCTTTCTTCAGCCAGTTCCAGTGCAATGGGAGGGGCCATGCCCTTCCTCACTGCTGGTGCCACCATGCAGAGTGATAAAGATGTGCAAAAGGCAGAGGGTTGTGGCTGCCCTGTCCTTGCTGGGTTGTGGCCAGCTGCTTCCAGATGTGTTCAATTTGCCCCCTAAGCCACAGTGGATGTGGATGGACATTGCTCCTTTCAGCTCTGTCAACACAACAGCACTCTGTCCCCAGGCTGGAGATAAAGCATGGCAGAGGAACATCCAACACACTCCCAATGCCACGAGCCTGTGCTCCCTGTGTGAGGCTGATCCCCTGCCCAGGGCTCTCTCCAGCCTGTGCCTAGGGATGGTGCCAGTTTGTGGTGACCTTGTTAGTCAGTGGGTTAAAGCTGTGCAAACAAGGTCATTGCCAAGGCCTCAGCTGCCAGGTTTACCCTGGACTGATTTCTCCAATGTGCAGCCCAGGAGTTGGTTTGGAGGAAGCATTTGTCTGCCTCTGCCCTGCCTTGTGAAACCTTGTTCTCTGTAGGTCAGTGTCTGGCCTCTCTGTGATCTTAAGCCAAATGAAAGTTGCATTTTATTGCCTGCTGGACCCTTGAATCCTCTGGGGCTGGTGGGGAAGGAGCTCAGGGGAGCTGCACAAATGAATTTGATTTCTTTGCCCAGAAATCCAGAGTGCCGTTACCTGGCCAGTGCCTCCAAGGATGGCAGCATCCGCATCTGGGACACGCTGATGGGCAGGTGTGACAAAATCCTCACAAGCCACACGCAGTCAGTGACCTGTGTGAAGTGGGGGGGTGATGGCTTGCTCTACTCCTCCTCCCAGGACAGGACCATCAAAGTCTGGAGGAGCCAGGATGTAAGTGAGGGACTGCCCTTGGGCTGCTGGCAAAGGGGGCTGGGCACACTGTGGGGTAGCTTTGTCTGCTCTTCCTGGCACAGCTTGTGCCCTGAAAAACAGAGCTGCTGTATCTTTGTGACCTGTCAGACCTGTTATTTGGCACCGTTGCAAGGGGTAGCTGTTGTGTGATGTTTTCATCCTTAAGAGCATTAAATGGGGCTGGAAATATCCGTGGAGCAATCTGAGCTGATGGGTGTTGTGCAAGGGAAACTGATTCCTGAAGCTCAGCAGTGTTGTGTCTTCCCTGCAGCTGGGGCAAGCTGGTTTGGAAAGTTTGGGGTTGCTAGCCTGGTGGGTGCTGTGCAGCCTGGCTGTTTCCTGGCTGTCCTGTCCCTGTGTGAGGGTGGCTCTGTCCCCAGGGGGTCCTGTGCC
Source organism: Certhia americana (assembly GCA_018697195.1). Taxonomy (NCBI): domain Eukaryota; kingdom Metazoa; phylum Chordata; class Aves; order Passeriformes; family Certhiidae; genus Certhia; species Certhia americana. The sequence goes on along the minus strand of JAGMWU010000020.1, from coordinate 3,277,090 downwards.
GTACCCTGCAGGGCCATGCTCACTGGGTGAACACCATGGCCCTGAGCACTGACTACGTTCTCCGCACCGGTGCCTTCGAGCCGGCCGAGGCCACCATCAACCCCCAGGATGTCAGAGGCTCCTGTGAGTACAGCACCCACGTTGGAGGCTGGGGGAGAACTGGTCATGCTGGAAGTCAAGATTTTTCTTGCCCATGCCAGGGTGGAGCAGTCTGGGGAATGGGGAGGTCACTCTCTGTTTTCCAGAGCTTTTGCTCCCAAATTGCCTTTGGCAAATTGAGCAGTCATAAATGCTCCTGCTAAACCCGCAGAGCCAGGATTGGAATTGGCATGACAAGGTTATAAAGTTTCTTTTCATCTAAGGATTGCCAATCTCTCTTTCACCCTTCTTTTCCTTTTTTCAGTGTCAGAACTGAAAGACAGGGCACTGCAGAGGTACAACCAAGTCCGGGTAAGTCCCTTTTGTTCCTGCTGTCACTTCTAACACTGTCACTGGTGAAAGCAGTGGACACCCCAACACTGGTGTGCTTCCAAGCTCTCCAGTCCTGGTTTGTACAAAACTTGGGCTTTTTCATCCCTTTTTCAGGGCCAGGAACCAGAAAGGCTTGTCTCGGGGTCAGATGATTTCACCCTGTTTCTTTGGAAACCAGCAGAAGACAAGAAGCCACTGGAGAGAATGACAGGCCACCAGGCATTGATTAACCAAGTCCTGTTCTCCCCAGACACCCGAATAATAGCTAGTGCTTCCTTTGACAAGTCCATAAAGCTCTGGGATGGTAGGACAGGAAAGTGAGTTGGTTTGTTCTGTCAGAGGTGGTGCTGGTATGGAGTCTGTGTGTAATCCTCAGGGCACGCAGGGCTGGGCCCCAGCTCATTGCCAGCAGCTCCCTGGTGTGTGTTCAGCATCTCTGTAGCCTCAACTCATACAAACTCACTCTGCTGCCTCAGCCTCTTTCTGCCCTCGGGAAGCTTCTTGTCTGGCTTTTCTTGTGTCAGGGTGTCTGTGCTTGGCTCTGTGTGTGCAGCCCCACTGTGACTCAGCCACAGCACTGCCTGGCACCCTTGTGTACACCCTGTTGCTGCAGGGTTGGTTCTCCAGGGCAGGCACAGCTGTGGTGGGATGGGATGTTCCACTCCACTGATCTCCTGAAGATGTGTGTGTTGGGAACTGGAGACTGACCCAGTTTAAACAGTTCTTGTGCCAGAGAACAGCTTGTTCTGGATGATGCAAATTCTTGTAGTTACAAGTAGTGCTGTTGGTATTTGGATGCTCCTGTAATCCAGCTTTTAACTTTCAGCTGCAGTACTGGTGAGCTCTTGGAGGCAGCAGTCCTCCATTGCAAACCAACCTGAATGTTCATGAGCTTGGCTTTCATGTCAGCGATTTTAAAGGTCCTTCTAAATCTGGGCTGCTCAGCCAGAGAGAGGAAACACCCTTGCAGTGAGGCTGAAGTGTTGCCTGCTGGATAAGGGTTTCTTGGCAGAGGGGGTGAGATGAAGAGGCATCCTCTAGAAGGTTCTGAGTCCACTTGGGAGGGTTTTTGGATGGACTCTGTTTAGCAATTGACTGCCTGGGGTGTGCTGGGCATCCTGTGACTGCTGGTGGAGAAGAAACATGAAGGCAAGGGCAAGTTTGGAACAAAGCCTGCTGCTCTACCAGCCTGTCCTTGTCCCCAGGTACCTGACGTCGCTGAGGGGCCACGTCTCAGCCGTGTACCAGATTGCCTGGTCAGCCGACAGCCGCTTGCTGGTGAGCGGCAGCAGCGACAGCACCCTCAAGGTCTGGGATGCCAAGACAAAGAAACTGGCCATCGATCTGCCTGGCCATGCAGATGAGGTGAGCTGCCTGGTGGAGCTGAGGTGTTTGGGAGGCAGGAGTGACCCTTCCTCCCAGCAGAGGTGACTGATTTCCATCACACCAGGTGTACGCAGCGGATTGGAGCCCGGATGGACAGAGGGTAGCGAGTGGAGGAAAGGACAAGTGTCTGCGGATGTGAGTAACCTGTTTGTCCACGAGGATGTTGCAGTTACTCCAAGTGTCCCTCAGAGCCACAGTGCCCTTGCAGAGACCTGTGTGGTTAGGGCATGATCTCCTTGCAGACAGCACAGCACTGGGTCAAATTCCAGCTTGGACACCTGACCTCTCTCAGGGCAGGAACTGTTGCTGGGAGATAACTAGAAAGCAGAGCCCCTCCAGCCAAGCAGTCAGGATGAAATTTGACTCAGATATTTTGACTCCTGGAGAGGGGAAGGAGCGGAGCACAGTTGCACCAGCTGGTCACGTCTTCCTTTCTGACCTTCTTCCCTCTCCCAATTACGTAGACAAATTCCTGGGAGCTGGTTGCCATTTGACTGGTGACCCCAGGTCCCTATGGTGCTGCTCTTGTCTGGTGCCTGCTGGGCCCTGTGGCAAAGCTGGTGCCCCACCACAGGGACACAGCAGCTCTTTCCCTTTCCAGATGGCGTCGATAGGAACAGTGACATGGAGCTGCTGGTCCTGCCCTCGGCACAGTCCTGGGAGATCTCCAAGGTGATGGACGAAGAGATTGACCTAAACACAGCTCCGTGTTCCTGTTGGCAACTCTCCCTCATGGACTCTTTCCTTATATTTATTTAAGGAAATTTTAATTTTAGTTCTTATTAAGAGCTGTGTATTGCAGGGTGATTTCCTCTGAACATCACAGGAGGGATATCTCATCTGTCTCCATCTCAACCGGCTTTTTATTGGAATTTCAGCCTCACAGTAGCCGTTGTCCTGAAAGGGGCAAGCAAAAGGTGGAGACTGCTCATGCCCTTTTTTGCTCTGTGAAGAGTCCTGTGGAGAAGAGGGTGTTAGTGGGAAGAGAGAGGGTTGTCCTTGTGTGGCTTCAGAGAGAGAGAAAAATGGGAACATTCAGCCCATCATTACATTGCAGAATTGTGCTTGGCTGCGTGTCTGGGACAAAGATCTGCTGAGAATGAGGACTTGGGGCTTCTCGTTATTGCAGTAAGGTTTTGCCTTTCCACACAGTCCCACTTCCCTGTGGGCTGTGCAGAGCATTATCTGCCAGTGATCCTCTGCATCCACAGCAGATAACTCCTTTGTTAATCTGTTCAGGGTGCAACAGGCATGGGCTTCAAATGACTGCTGGAGCTGTGCTGAGTTTTCAGGTTTCAACAGCTCTTGGGGATGGGATAATGAGACTCTGAAATTGGGGAAGAGAGTGTCCATTTCCCATCTACCACTGGCTTGGGGGGAAGGAAGGATAGGGTGGGGAAGGGGAAGAATAGAGCAGGAGTTTGTGTGGCACTTGTCCCTTGCCCTGGATACGTGTGGACAGCAGGGCTGGGACTGACACAAAAAATGTCAATACTTCCATTGCACAGAGCTGGCTCCTTCTGGAATTTCTCAAGTGCATTTTACTTGCCCAGTGGGTGAAAGGGATTCACACTGTCAGCTGGGTATTTGTAAGTTTGCTTATGAGCCTTTTTATCAGTCAGTTTGTGCTTCCAGCCATCGTGAGGTGAATAGACCTGGGCTAAGTGTTTATTTCCAGTATGCTTATGAAACAGAGAAAATCAAGATGTGATTAGTAAGGAGCAGAAACTACACTGTCAGATTTAGTTGCAGCATGTTAGCATGAAGGTCAAAACATTCTCCATAGCCCTCATACACAGTGATTACTACAACTCAGAACAGGAATTTAGGTCTCAGATGCTTCCCAGCTGCAGAAGATGCATTTTAGGACTTTATCCCTGCTGGGAGGATTGCTTTGGAGAATTAAGATTGTGCAGTAATGGCCTTTTGCTTGTTTGCAAGTGTTCAGGTCAGCCAAAGACTGGAATGAAGGGTTAAATCTTTAATATGACTGAGAAGACAATTTGTGGTTCCTATTGCTGTTAGTGTCTCCTTCTGCCAGCCAAGTCAGCAGGGATCTATCTCTATGGGATCTTCTGGGAAGAGCTCAGTATCCCATACCTGCTCTTTCATTAGGGTGCTTCCTCCAGCTGGTTCTTGCTGACAGTGAAGGCCACATTGCATCTGTCTGCATAAACAAACCCTTTTGTAATTCACTGAGGTAAATGTGGGACAGGGTGGTTTAAAACCAGCTGATAAGTCTGCCCTTGGGAAGAAAAGGAGCAGGTCAATGGGAACAGCCAAGAAGCCTGCCTAGTCTCCAAGTTTTTGGGGTGCTTGTGCTAAAGGAAATGACCCACCCTTGGGACAGCTCTCTGTCCCCAAGTCTGACTTTCTGCAAGCAGCAGCTCCTGGTTGCAAGTGGTTCTTCCTGAGAGAAGAGTCATTCTCTGCTTCCTCCCCTGGAGTGCTCGGGGTCACTGTGCCTTGTCAATCCATGGTGTGTTTTGTGTTGGAGGCAGGGATGTGTCAGAGCTCAGGGGAGCAATCCTGCCTTTGGGAACTTGGCTTGGCTGTGCATGTGTGTAGGTGTACCTAAAATATCAGTGTACTTTGTCCACTGATTGCCAAACCAAAGCAATCACTGTGCCCTCTGACCCTGCTCCTGCCATCCCTTCAGACTCTGCTTCTGTGACAGAAAGCCTGATTAAAACCCACCTTTCTAATGCTGGAGCAGAAAGGTTTTCCAAAGGAAAGTGAGGCCACTTGAAGAAAGAGGGCCTTGCAACAGTTTGCACCAAAGTAAGCTCTCAGCCTTAATCTTCCTGTGATCTGATGGCGGGTAGATTTTTGAACCACACTCTTTGCATGTAAACCAAATTGTATTTTCTTATCTAAGCATCTGCTGCTATTTTTACCATTCATACAGCACCAGCCTCCATGCATACTAAAGTGCTGGCCCTGCTCCAGCTGTATTCCTAAGCAATTCCCTAACACTCCTCCCTCCCAGTTTTATTTGAATGCGGCATTTCCCGGGCCTGGCTGCAGTCTCCTGCCTGCTCAGGCATTTGGGGAAGGAAGAGCTGCTGCCCTTCCTGCAGAGCTGCTCCTGCTTGGCAGGAGCTGCAGCGAGCGCGTGACCTCCCTCGCTCCGCCGGCGCTGGGGATGGGAGCTTTAATTAGCTAATTTGGGCAATTGCAGATGCAAGTTTGGGTTGATGGCGTTATTAATGGGGAAGATGTTACTGTGTGTTAAAGGACAAATCTAGGAGGGAGGTAGGAGCTTTCTAATTGCTTCTCTGGGATCAGCAGTGCCCAACCCTACAGAAAACCTACTGAAATGCCTGAGCTTTTCTGGTGCTGTTTGATGGGAATCCTGGGATCTGCTTCCATGTTTCAGTCCAGTTCCTCCTGAGTTACTCATAAAGCATCCTACACAAGTTTTCTTACCACAAGGGTGTTATTTTTCACTGGTAATACAAAAATCATTTTATAAGCATAGCCAGAAACTGTTCTGCAAAACCCTCTGACACTTTCTCCTTTAAAAGCTCAGCTGATGCCACCATTAATTTTGTTACAAATCCCAATGAGGGGACAGTGGTGATAAGGACTGGGAAGTGTGCCAGTCCTCTGAGGAAGGTTTACCTGTCTAATGAAATCCTGAGTGTGATGGAGGGAGGGAAGGAAGGATGTGGTAAGATTACCTGAAGTCCATAGCTCTGAGGTGAGCAGAATTTGTCAAGACTCTTACCTTTGGGAGCTGATTTAGATAAGTGAGGCCTTAAAATCCATGTGAAAACTCTTCTTGTGGCTCTGTCCTCCTTATCCATGCAAGTGGAGTGTGTGTTGTGTTCTCTGGGTCCTTGCAGCCACATGTTCCTGTCCTGTTCAACTCAGATGATCTCTTGAATATTTTCCCAGATCCGTAATTTAATTTCCATGTGCAAGTTTATAGCCTGGGGAGAGAGAGAGAGAGACAAGAAAAATCTTTCAATGAATAGAAAGAAAATGAACTTCATTCATTGTTCTGCATGAAAAGTAGGAAAAGCAGGCTTGTTCTGCTTTTTTTTTTTTTTTTTTTTTGGGGTCAGCCCAGACGCTGTTCAGATGATGTTTCTACCTCAGGGCTGCATTTTGGTCGTGTGGTATGGCAGAGAAGGGTTTGCTGTGAAGTCCATTAGTGCTTTTGAGGATGAAAGGTGTTAAGAAAACTCAGGGCAGTGATGTCTGTATTTTGTGGAGCTGCTACCAGATGAAAGCAGCCTTCTCTGCACTCAGAGAAGCAACCTGCAAGTTGCTAATTCCTTCCTAGATGTGTGATCAGAAGTCCTGGCTCACAACTAATTTATCTGAAGCAAAGTAGTGCAGCTACTGGGGAAGGAGCCCCAGAGCCGTTTCCAGTACTGCTGTTCTCTTTTCTTCACTCTCTAAATGGTGATTGCAGAACTCTGGGTTGCTGGTGGTCTCTCTCAGTGGGCTGCAGCTCCTGCAGAGTGTGATGTTAAAAATGAACCAGCTCAGGTTGGTTTTTGAAGGACAGCTGGGGTCGATCAGGCAGGGTACTGATTCCCAGGGTGTTTGAGTGTCCTGCTGCATGATTAGAGCAGAGCATCCCCCCCCCCCGGGTGCTGCAGGATTCAGGGCTAAATGCCGGATATCCGTGTGTAGGAGCAGCTCGCCCAGCATCTCCAGCAACAAGGCTCCCTTTGGGAAAGCTGAATCCTGTCCGTTCTGCCTCTCAACTCCTCCAGCAGCAAAACCAAGTGAAGGTGCTGTTTGTAGGTTCTTTTAGAGTCTGGATGCTGGAGTTACCGACACTTGGAACCCCCCCTCAGCCGCCAGTGAAGGATCCAGCTGGGAGGAGTGACCCGCATGCAAATCCCGCAGCCTCCAGCGAGCGCTGCTGGAGCCCTCGGGTGCCTCTCGCTCGGATCCCAGCGCAGGGTGTTTAGTTATTCCGGTCAAACCTCGCTGCCGCTCCTGCCTGTTTGTCCTTGCTGTGCTGAAACAAACCTGCTCCAGGGCTGCAGCCCCATTACGAGGACAAAAGGACATCAGGCAGTGCTGCCGCCGAAGGGAAATGTGTCGGGAAATGTGTCTCGGTTCGCAAGTGTGATGCGGAATGGGTGGCTTAATAATGGCTGTTGTGACTTTTATCTGCTCAAAAGACATCTTCTGAAGGATTTTTTTTTTTTTTTCCAGCTTCCCTAAAATGTAGCTTGGGACTTTGATTTTGGGGTGAGAATACACACTGATGCTGAGAGGATTAATACTGAAGTGAGAATTGATGGATGGCAATAAACAACCAGTTCTGAGGGAAATTATTTTTATGAATCAGAATATTTAACACATGGAGGCATGTGGGCTTTTTCCTGGTTTAAAGGGGCACTGTGAAGCGTATCACAAAGTGTCTGTTACTACCAACACTTTAATTTATGATTAACTTGGAATATTTTTACATCTCATTTATTCTTTCCACAGGGGTGTTCTGAGCTGTTGAAATTATTAGTCAACTCCACTTTCTCAGGGTTGTGTGTTAGGGTAGTGCCATGGGTGGATTTTGGGTGGGAGCTCAAAACTTCACTAAACAAAGCGAGGAGTTAGTTTTGAGTGGTTTTAAAGCCCTTTGGTTCTCTTTGACACAAACCAGATTTCTTAGGATTCCTCTGATAGCTTAAAATATCCTTTATAAAGCTGTTAGTCTTTCTTTAAGAATCTCTTGCTGGATATTTTTTAAATCTAAGCTTGTTATCTGTGGAGAAGTCTTTAGCTGAGGAGATCCTGACATGGCACATGGCTCCAGCAGTGCCTGGGTTTGAGTGCTGGAAAGCCAAGGGAGATAAAGTCAGGAATGGGGAGAGGCCCAACTGCACAGCTCTTTGCTCAGTCTCTGTTTTGATCTGGTGACACTGAAAGCAGAGCCTGTGTCACGTCAGGGAAGGCACAGCACAGCTGTGTGGGGTCAAAGGGATCACATCCTGCATCCACTGGGGCCCGTGGGGATATTTGGGAAGCATGAAAGGGTCTGAAACTGGGCTGTGGAGGTGGTGTGATGGAGAGCATGGAGGGGGAAGAGAGCAGTGGAGGAATAGAACACAGAGGAAAGGAGCATAATTATGTAAACCTGGAGGTGAAGGTCAAAGGCTCCATATGACTGTTGTTCAGTGGCTGGTTAGGATTTTTTTTTTATGTTTGCATGTGCTGTAAACAGCCCCAGGCTCATCTAAAAGTGCTGGGAGGCAGGGGCTATAAATTGCAGGCGTTGTTCTTATAAAGGGAGCAAACAACTCCAGGTGTTTCTGACTCAGAGAACTTTGTATGCCTGTTCCTCCATTGCCTTTCCATTCATTGAAATCTCTTGTTTCAGGTTTGAGAGTCTTGCTCACTGCTGGAGCAGGGACAGGGCTGAGTGTGTGTGACCTGAAGCAGGGACAGGGCTGAAAGTGTGTGTGACCTGGAGGAGGGACAGGGCTGAGTGTGTGTGACCTGGAGGAGGGACAGGGCTGAAAGTGTGTGTGACCTGAAGCAGGGACAGGGCTGAGTGTGTGTGACCTGGAGGAGGGACAGGGCTGAAAGTGTGTGTGACCTGAAGCAGGGACAGGGCTGAGTGTGTGTGACCTGGAGGAGGGACAGGGCTGAAAGTGTGTGTGACCTGAAGCAGGGACAGGGCTGAGTGTGTGTGACCTGGAGGAGGGACAGGGCTGAAAGTGTGTGTGACCTGGAGGAGGAACAGGGCTGAAAGTGTGTGTGACCTGGAGCAGGGACAGGGCTGAAAG
>JAGMWU010000020.1:3256046-3268378 GCA_018697195.1 Certhia americana | reverse complement strand
AGGGCTGAGTGTGTGTGACCTGGAGGAGGGACAGGGCTGAAAGTGTGCGTGACCTGGAGGAGGGACAGGGCTGAAAGTGTGTGTGACCTGGAGGAGGGACAGGGCTGAGTGTGTGTGACCTGGAGCAGGGACAGGGCTGAAAGTGTGTGTGACCTGGAGCAGGGACAGGGCTGAAAGTGTGTGTGACCTGGAGCAGGGACAGGGCTGAGTGTGTGTGACCTGAAGCAGGGACAGGGCTGAAAGTGTGCGTGACCTGGAGCAGGGACAGGGCTGAAAGTGTGTGTGACCTGGAGGAGGGACAGGGCTGAAAGTGTGTGTGACCTGGAGGAGGGACAGGGCTGAAAGTGTGTGTGACCTGGAGGAGGGACAGGGCTGAGTGTGTGTGACCTGAAGCAGGGACAGGGCTGAGTGTGTGTGACCTGGAGCTGCGATGTAAGCAGTGCCTTGGAAACCTGGGATGATCCCGTACCTGCCTTCCCACTCTGGCTGCTGACTGTCCCAGCTCTTGTCCTCTGCAGCTCCGGTCCTCCCTCTTCCCCTGGTGGCCCCTCAGCGTTGTCCTCACCGCCGGGTGCGCCTGAGGCGGCCGAGGAAAGGGGTCGGGCGTGGCGGGCCGAGTTTGACCTCTGCCCCGGCTCCGGTGAGGGCAAGAGTGGGCCCAGGGTCACCGTCCTCCGTGAGGGGACAACCCGACCTGTCCCCCGGAGCCCTGACGGGACGGGTGCGGGTCCGGGGAGGGCTCTGCGGGATGCCGGGAGGGTTCGGGGCCATGGCCCCGGTCCGGTCCCGCTCTGAGGCGCTGGCGGCGGAGGGACCGCCGGGTTACCCGGGGTGAGGCACTCTTTGGCCCCCGGCGGAAGCACCCGAGCGCCCAGACCTGCGCACTGCGGCCTATAAGAGCCGCGGGGCGGTGCGGAGGGCCGGGCACTCGCAGCTGGGGCTGGCTGAGTGCGGATCTCTGTGGAGGGAGTGGTGGAGCGGCAGGAACCCCGGGAGGCGCTGGCGGCCTGAGAGACCCCCCGTCCGCACCCTCACTGCTTCCTCCCCTCTCGCCAGGGCTGCGGCGGCGACAGCGACAGCCACCCCCGGAGCCGTGGGCCGCGCCTCCCCGCGCGTCGCTGGATGCTCTGGGGTTCGGTCCCTGAGCGGGGCCGCGGCGCTGGCAGCCCCCGCTGTGGCGGGGCCATGGGGCCGGGTAGCGGCAGGGCACGGAGCTCCCTTCCCCGCTGAGAAGGCCCCTCGTCCCGGCGCCGATGCCGCGCTGTCCCCTCACACCCGGGCCCTGAGATTCCCCTCTTTCCCCTCCCCATGCCCGACGGAGCCCCTCGCCTCGGTGACGCCCTGCAGCAGCCCCGCCGGCCCGGGGGTCTGCGGCGCTATGAGAGGAGCTGCCCCCGCCGCCGGGGGCAGCCAGGACCGGGGCAGGCTCCCACCCCGCCGCCGGCTGCCGTGAGGCGGCTGTAGCTGGAGGAAGAGCCCCTTTGTTTTCCCTCCGTCCTTCCCGGGGGCTTCATGCCCCGCTGAGGGATGATGGAGGTGGTGGGGGACTTTGAGTACAGCAAGAAGGACCTGATAGGACACGGAGCGTTTGCTGTGGTCTTCAAAGGTCGCCACCGCAAGGTAAACAGCGACGGGCTTCGCCCGCAGCCGCAGCGGGGCTGGTTACACAACCCGGGGCCGACAGGAGCCCCTCGAGTGGGTGACAGCTGCGGTGGCGGTGGGGAGGGTTGTGTCCGCTGGGGAGTTTTGTCGTGGTTTGGGTGTTCGGGGAGAAAAAAGAGCCGAAGGGAGGTGCGGGCTGTGCTGAGGCCCGCGGCCCTGAGCCGGGATCCGGCCCCGGCATCCATAAACCCTTTATTTTTTCTTTTCCCTCAACCCCACCGGCCTGTCCGCGGTCCCACCGCTCCTCCCCGCTGTTGGCAGCTCCCTGCCATAGCTGCGAGGGGAGAGTTGCAGCTGTAGGGGAGGCTGAGCCCTTTGTTTGTCGGGAGGGTCATGTTTATCTCGCAGGATAACGAGGGATCTAATGGAAAATTGTCTCCTTTGGGATTGGCTGAAGATTTCTTAAATTCAGAGGTGTCTGGTTTCCCTGGCGTGACTTGCTCATCGCCCCGGATATTCATAGTTAACGTTATGGTTTCTTGATGCTGTGAGTTTATTCTGGTGCCTAAAGAGCTTTGCTTTCCAGAAAACAACCCTTCAGATTTAGCGTTTTGGAGGATTAAGGCAGTGCTCTCGGTTTGGAAAGGCAGTGATTTTGGGGTTAGAAAAAAACCCAACAAAACAGGAGAAAGGGAAACGGAAACTTTGAAAGCCCAATGGAGGTGCTCCCACCTCATAAATAGTTTATTTTTGGAAAATATATTAATAGACAGTATATAAGCTTGCTTCAAACAGAGGAGGTTTTGTGCAGTTTTCATCTGAGGAGTATAAAAAAGCTGAAAATGAAAAGTCCTTAAAGGACAGTAAAAGTAACTTGATCATTGTGAGAGGTCTAAAAAAGCAGATACACAGCACTGCTACCAAAAAATAAATGGGATGTGATTACTTGGGGGTTTTTTGTTTTGTTGGGTGGGTTTTTTTAAATGCTTTTGAATCCATTAAAGTGCAGTGTGGCCGAAGCTGGATTTTAATAGCTGTCTAAGCTATTGTAGAATGAAATAGTTCTTGATGGTGTCACATGATGCAGTAATAACTGGTGGGTAGAAAAGGGGTGATCTTACAACTTTTTCTCAGTGTTTTCCTTGATAGTTGTTAGAGGATAAAGTTAAAAAAGCAAAGTTAACTAACGATACTTTTTTTTTGTTTGCTTCCAGAAAACTGATTGGGAAGTAGCCATAAAGAGTATTAACAAAAAGAACTTGTCGAAGTCACAAATCCTACTTGGGAAAGAAATAAAAATCTTAAAGGTATGTTAATTTGCAGTGATTTTTAAAGCTGCTTTGCTTGAAAAGGAAGAGACTTCTGACCTAGTTCATTCCAGGTCATGGGTGTTATCACGGTAATTGCTGTTGTGCTGTTCCTTTGTTAGGGATCCAAAAATAAAAATAGTAAGAAAAACAGAAAAAAAAAATACATCTTTGGTTCTGGAAATGTCTCAGAACAGGTTGTCAGCATGCTTTTGCAGTTAAAAGTAGCAAATTGTTGTGGAAGCAGTGACTGTGCTTTGCTTACTGCACAGGATGGCCAATGTGGCACCTTCTCCCAGCAGAACATAGCTGAGGGTGAAGCATCAGTCCTTGATCTTTCTTCATCTTTTTTTGCTCCAAGCTGCCTTGAAAGCTGAAATCAGTGAACTGACTTTAATTCCTGAAGCAGCTGCCCACTTCTGACTTGTGATAATTGCCTTAAATTGTGGAGTGTGGCTCTAACAGAGGAAATGTTTCAGTTTTTCAGTGTTATTTTATGGAAACATCTTCTTGGGTTGTCATTTAGCATTCCCTGCTCTTTGATTTTCACATCTCATTTCACACAGCTTTGCTGTAATACTGAGTGCTGCTTTCTTCCCATGTTCCTGAGCTTCATGAGATACATCACTACTTTATATACTAGTATATACACATTATATTCTTATTTATTTATTATATTCCAGAAGTAGTGTTGGGTGTATTCATGTGCTGCCAGGACTTAACAAACAAAAGTTTTTTGAGCAGCTACAAATAATTTATGAGCTGTCCAGTGAGTTTTATTTAATGTTATTTGGTTTGATTGTATTATAAAAGCAAGGTTGATGTGAACATGGTCTAGTTCTACTTCACTAAGCAAGAAATTGTGTAAGAGTAGAAAATTAAATCTTGTCAGCTTTCAGGGATCATTAGAGGATCTTGTGCTGTGGTGCTTTCTGTAACAAGTCACAGACATTAAGTTTGAGAACCAAATGTTTTTATGACCTCTCAAAATACTGCCTGAATTCCTTATCCTGTAAATATTGTCTAAACAGCTGGGATTTCTTCTAAATTCCATCTGATTGTCTTAAAAAGATTCTCTTTGATTATCAACAAATTCAGTTAATAATAATAATAGTAGTTGTAATACTAATAACCTTTTTCCATAATACAAATATTTTGTTTTCCAGGAACTTCAGCACGAGAACATTGTAGCTCTTTATGATGTCCAGGTAAAATATATATTGATGCCTTTTTTTTTTTTCATTAAAATTTATTTATGAAAATATAATTTATATATATATAAAATGTATGTCCACTTTAAGATCTTGAGTGGCTTTATTCTGAATTTATTTTGAATTAATCTGTTTTGTTGCTGTCATCAGTTTGGAATTTAGTGGCAGCAAGAGCAGCATCTTGGCTATCTGTGTGACAGAAAAATGTGGTGTTCAGCTCTGTGTCACAGTGAGGAGGAGCTGAAGGAAGTAGAAAACCACAATCACATGTATCTGTTGCCTGTGTGTTCAGAGGGACAGGATACAGTGAAAAAAAGCCAAGCAGACACTTGGATATTTTCAATTAAATTGCTTTGGATTATCTTCCTCTCTTTATTGCCAGGGTCCTGCCTGATAAGGTGGAGGAGTTACTCTGCAGCATGTCTAGGAAAGTGTGTTCTGCTTAGGAGGTACATTTTTATATCCTAAGGCCTGCCAGAGTTGAGCAAAGCTAAATAAGACACGAGGTAGCTCATGCAGTCGTTTGTTCTGCTAGAATAAAAGCTGTACATTTATCTCCTGGGCTCAGTTCTGATTTTAAATGCAGAGTTACACTGAGGAAAAAAAAAAATTACTGAGAAGCACCTTTGGGGCATTGCACAGTCAAAGCAAGACAAAAAAGAGATTGTGACATTCAGTGTTTCCTGTCTTTACCCATTCACATGCTAGAAGTTTTTAGTTTGTGTGGATGTTTTCTTTTGCTGTAGAAATCTGTGTTCATGTGACAGAAATTAGGTGGGCTCAGGTTTTTTAGGGCTGTAGCACACGAGTGACTTTTGGTGCAAAGCTGTGATGTTCATGTAGCAACTGATTGTTCATCAAAACTTCCAGGTTCAATCTCTAGAATCTGTTTTTCCTGGACCTTGGCTTCAAAATTCTTCATTTTGAATGATGTTATCTGCTCTGAGAGGGAAAGTATTGTCTCTTGTGTCTCCTGAGCATTGCTAAGCAGAAATAATCTCTCAGCATCCTAAATTTAGTACATCCAGACATCTCAAAAGCAACTGGAGTTGTTGTCTGAGGGTGTTGGTGTGTGAGTAAGCAGCTGAATTTCACATTTATCATTTACAGTTGTTTGTATGTGAAGGTTCCTTAGTCAGCTCTGCAGCTGGGGGGTTAGTGGACTAGTTAGGTATTTTGATGATTTAACATCTGAGCTTTGGAGAGTTCTTTTGATTTCTGCACAAGGAAAGAGACTACAGAGTCCTACACTTGCCTATGATTTCTTTACCTGAAGGGTTTTTATAAACATAACTTTCAGGCTTTCCTGTTCTGCCCCAGCAAAGGGTGACAGGACTTCCTGAATTATCACTGCTGCTCCATTTGAGAAGGGGATGTTGCTGTTTGTCACCAACTACAGTGTTTAAATAAAATGAGCAGTTAAAGCAAAGAGAAGGGCAAACCTCTGTCCTGTACCTTGATATATTTTAAATACATTCACAGCCAACACAAAGCTTGGCAGCAGGATGCTGCTTCTACAGAAGGCATTGCTTTGCAAAATATGGTATAAAGAGTGTGCCACTTGCACAAATAAGCCTTTCCCTTTCTGCTGTGTTTGTGAAGTGGCAGACATCATTAACTTCTGTGATTATATTAATTTATAACCCAGCAAGAATGAACACTATGCAAAGCATTCACATGTCTAGTAGGCTGTTGCACCTACTAATTTTCTTTAGAGTTTCATGTTCTAGCATGTGCTGCCCTTTTTGTTTGCCAGGGTATTTTGAACACAGTAATACAGTCCAGCAGATAAGACTTTAGGATTTCAAGCTATTTCTAAGTTTGCAGAAGCTTTTTTTTTTTTTTTCCTCAGTGCTGGAGCCAGTGGAGTCTGTGTCTCAGTAGGAAGTTCTCAGTGTGAATGGGAGTCTGTTTTATTTTTGTAGTTCTGTTGGGCTGAAGCTTTTCTTAACCTTAGACAGTTTGAAATAAGAAAATGCTCCTGTTTCAGATGCAGTTTGACAGATCATGTAGCTGAATAAGCCAAGAGCTGATTATTGCTCTGAGTTTTCAGATAGAAAAGATGATGTGCAATGGAAGTGGCAAAACTAAGTGAAAAAAGTGTGAACTGATTGTGATCCAAGGATAAATATTTTCACATCTCCTAATATTAAATTAATGGCAATACTTTGAGATTAAAGCTCTATCCCTGCATAGCAATTTGGAATGTATCTTTTGAGAATGAACGTACAGTTATTATTTTATATATTGCCAAAAGCTTCATTTGGATTGATTTTCAGGAAGTAGTTTAGAGTCCTTCTCCTTCATATGTCTTCATTTATGGCTGTGTTCCTGTTGCATGACCACTCACACAACTCAGCATAATATAGATACACCATGAAGGTTTTAATTAAATCCTAGAAGAACTTGTGGGCCATTCTGCTGATTGGGCATGAACATTTTCAGACCTTCTCCACTGCTGATCCTTCATCTCCTGTGAATTCCATTTTGATATGTCATTAGTGTGTCTAGAGTTCAATTACTAGAAGTGCCCATTCATCTGGAGCCACACCCCAGTGAACTGGTGTGTGTTAATGGTGGCATAAAAATATTTTGTTCTGCGGCCAGCAGGATAATTGCCCTTGATTTCCATGTGGTGGACGTGCAGCTCTGGCAGGTTGGAGCTGCAGATAAGCATTTTATGTAAGCAGAGCACTCCACAGCTGTTGGTGGCACCTCACAGGGCTGGGGAGCTGCACACACCAGGGTGTGGAGGCTGTGGTGCTGAGGCTGAGGGAACTTGTAGTGATATTTAAATAAAACCCCTCCATCTGTGAGAGACAAACAGTATTTCAGCAGTAGGGCTCTGGAAAACAGCTCACCTCTAAAAGTGAAATGCACTTTTTGGTGAAATGATTAAAAAAAACTCAGATACAATAGATGGATAGCAAGAGAGACATTTTTCACATATCTTTTTGAGCAAGTGTTTGATTGTCTGTCATTCAAGAATAAAAAGCCCTCCTAATTCTCTGAAATTGTTTAAGCATATAACTCTTTCCTGTGGTGGTGCTGTGGGCTCTCATTCATCCTGCAAAAGAAAATCAGTCTTGGATCCTATTAATTGGGGAAGTGGAGCCACTGTTTCTCAAAAGCAAAAGGAGTCTAAAATAGCCTCTAACTTACCAGTGTAAAATACACTGAGATCCTTGGATAAAGTATTCCACTGAAGTGGAATGAAGGTACCAGTAAGTTATTTGGAATGTTCTATATTTAGGGCATGAATTTACAGTTTTGTGCAGTTCATGAGCCCAAGTGTGTGCAGAGTAGAACTAATCTCTTACATAGTGCCAGACAGTGCCTGTTTTAGCAAATAATTTAATTCAAAACCTCTCTAGAATGTCAGTCCTCAGAATGAAAGCCTGTAATGTATCTTGGAGATAGCATTTTAGGAGAGTGAATTAATGTCCTCACTGTATGGAGTCTAAAGTTTGCTATTTGAACAGTAGTTTAGGAAGAACTAATTTCTAAAGTGTTATTGGAGAAACAGTATCTGGATAAAAATTGTTTCTTCTCTTAGCTTGTTGATACAGAACAGACAAAAAGCCTGCAGCTGCTTCTGCTGTCCTTGGAAGCAGAGAAAGCCAGTGGGAATGGAGCCAGAGATCCTTCTGGGACCTGCAGCTCAGCTTTGCTTGTACACAGAGCCCAGGAGTTCTTACTAGGGGTGCTGAGGGGAGGAACTGTTGCTTTAGCAGCAGGAATTAAATCCCTCTGGTTTATCCAAGGACTCCAGTTGGTCTGGTACTATTGCATGTGTTTCTTGAGATATTTGCTCCAGGCAACCTGTGTGTGCTCCTGAGCTTGGTGTCTGGCAGCTTTCATTGCCTCCACACTCCCAGCAGAACAGGGGATGTCTTAATATTTTTGTCCCCTCAGCTCCTTGCTTAAGGCCTTTGTGTTTGTCAATATCCATGCTCTGTGTCTGTGTGGAAATAATCATACGAGAACATGCTGTTCAGATTAAAAGAAAAATCCTGCCCTGTAGCAACTGTAAAGGTTTTGAAACACTACCTGGCAGCTGATGCCAGCTGAAAAGTTGGTTATGCCAGTGCAGGAGTGATGCCAGTGTAGATGCTGGAGGTTGGGGACAACCAGGATTAGAATTTGTTGTGGCAAAATTTGAACCAAAGAGTTGCAGTTACTACACAGGCCTTAGCTTACCTGCTGTGCCCAGATTCTCTAATTTGAATTTCAGAACTGTTTCAGAAGAATTACTACACAGTCTTTCACTTACCTGCTGTGCCTGGATGCTGCAATTTGAATTTCAGAGCTGTTTCACATGATTTTTTTTAGTGCACAAGTATGCTGAACTTTTGTGCTGGGAGCAGCTGTGCCTTTCCTTGGTGCTGGGCAGCAGAGCAGCCCCTTTTCCCACCTCCCATATATTGGTTAAATGCAGCATTGCACATAACAGCAAATGGATGCTCCAGTTCTTGTGGTGCATTTTTCAATGGCTGATTGCTCTTTTTTATGAATAATTGGCAGCATGCACCCTGTCTGAATCCTAAAGACACATGTCAAGTGACATTTAGGCTGAGATTTAGCACTTTGTCAGAATTAACAAAATGTTCAGTCCTTGGGGTGATAGGAGCTGAATACAGAAGCTGCTGCTGTGTTGCACTCACAAAGTAAATCAAGAATGTCTGTAATGCAGAGAAGCAGCCTTTAAAAGATCTGGACCTGTCCTTTTTCACTATATCATTAGAATTTTTGGCGAATGTGTTTAAAGCCAAAAAAAAGTGTATTCCTGGCCGAAAAATTATGTCCAATATAGCACAAATGAACATAGCAGAAAATTAATCAGATAACAGCAGTGCACAAGCTGTCAGGTTAACTCTCCTGCTTTGGGGACTCCCATCATAAACTGCAATGAAATAAAATCTACAGACTCAAAGCAGAAAGAGAGGAACTGTTTGCCACAGTTTCTGCTTTGGGAGCTCACTAAGCTCCTTGGAGACCTTCAGTTTATTCTGAAGGAGGACTTGTGAACCAAAATGAAATCTAGGGAATGTTTCTGCCAGTACTCCAGAGATCAAGCAACAGCTCTTGGAAGTAACGATGGATGTTTTGACTTCTTTTTCAATTAATGTTTTTTTTAAGTGGAACTACTGTGCTGAGACTGTGATTCAGGTTGGAACTTCACATCCCCCAAGACAAGTGGTGGCAGCCTTGGATTAAAACACAGCAAGTTTTGGCAAATAGGTTGCCTCTTAACCTCTTTCTCTTAGATTTATCCGTTTACCTTTCAGAACTGTAAATTGGTTTCCTGTTAACCTTTGCTTGCAAGTAAAACTTAGATTCAGAATAAAAAGGAGCCAGAAGTAGGTTTTTGTCAAGAACTTTCAGCAGCGAAACCAGAGTTGCTGGGCAAAACTGGTAATTGTTGCAACACAGCAGATAATTGTTTTGCTTGTTCATCTAGGTAGAAGTGTAGGTCAGAACAACTCCAACTGCACTAATTTTGTGATCTGTACATCAATGCAAATTGTTGAAAGCTTTGTTATCTGTTTCCAAGAGGCAGTTTAAAATAACTTGCTAGATCAGCTTTATTCCTGAATGTTAGATCTGAAACATGCTGGGTTTCTAATCTTTGTGTTTTGAGCACTTTGCTCTGCTTAGCAAGTCAACAGAAATCACAAGTCTGGGAAGTGTTGATAGGGAGAGCTTTATTGTTCAGCAAAATAATTTAGACGGGCAAAATGTTTCTCCAGGACTGTCTTGTCTCTTCTGAATATATTCCCAAAATGGAGATCACATTCCCAGTCAGGCTGGCCAAGAACTGTAAGGCAAAATTGGAGCAGCTCCGAAGGATTGAACAAGTTCAGCTGTTTTGAACTAAAGCTTGTGTTGGTGGGATATTGAAAAGTGTTTGGTTATGAGTTCAAGCTGGGATAAGTTGTGGCTGGGGAGGTTGGGATCAGTTCTGTGCAAACTATTACTTCCTCACTATGAATTGGAGAGGACTTTTTATTCTGGGAAAATGTCTTTGTGGAATCTCTAATCTGCACTGCTGATTTATTAAAAAAGGATTTTTCCAAGCTACATTAAGGAAACATGCTCTGCTTCTTACTGTCACTTTACTTGGTGACTCGATTTGTTATTTTTCATCAAGAATTTAAATTTAAAAAAAAAAAGATGAATAATTCTATTTGAGGGCAATCCCATATGGTCTGCAGAAGTGACTTTCTAAACAGGTGAGGGCTGGTACAACAGGGTAAATCATCAGCTCTGTGTTTCTGAAGAGAGCAGTTCATTTGAGAGGACTTTGTTTCCACGGCAATCCAGCAAACACATCCTCCTAGTTCTGTGATGAATTAATGTCTGTCATGAGCTGAGCATTACATTGCTGCCATAAGCTGCTGCTTTTGTGCAGTGGAGGCTCTGACGCCGTGGAACATCTTGGTGTGATTCATGGGATTGCAATGCTGGGGTGGAAATCCAGGAGCTGAGCTGCTTTCTTGTCACTGGAGAATGGGCTTGCCATGCTTCTTAGCTGGCTTGTTCTTTTCCATGTCACAGCTGTCCTTTAAGTGAAGTGATCCTCAGTTGGCAGAATTTTCAGTTGGATAAATTGGGATCTCAAAGTTGCTGTTTGGCATCTTTGGGATTCCTAAAAGACAGCTTCTGTCTTGGAAGGTGTTGTTGCAAAGGAACAATGCAGAAAGGAACAATTACCTGTTTTCAGTAATTTGCAGAGCAAGTAATTACTAATTTTTTTTTTTGTTTTGTTTTGCTGTATGCACTGAGGTTTTGAGGTGTTTATGGGAATGTAAATTAAGGTTCATGTTGGCCACAGCTATTGCAGAAACATTGAACAATTGGGGCTTCCTGAAATGTGATCTGCTACTGCTTTAATATTCTGTATTGCTTGGAGTTTGCCTGCCATTCCCACCAGATTTGTCTCATGCTCCTAAAAACTTGCTTTCTTCAAAGCTAATTTCCAAATGTAAACAAATCTGCAAAATGTGCTTGATGCTTTGAGCTGGCAAGAACCTCAGATGCATTTCTGTAACACAGACATGAGGGACTAAATCCTTCCCAAAAGTGAGGCAGGCTAATACAGTCTTGAATTAACCTTAAACCAGCCAGTTCATCTTGAACTGTAATTATTACCATTATCTGTAGGTGTCTGGATATCTGTGTCTGTTGGCTTTGATGGGTTGTGCCATCCCTGAGCTCTGTGCTCTGTGTGCTGTTTAGGGTCATTGGTTTCTCTAGCCCATGGGCCCATTTTTGCTTTTATTTCTCTTTTTCAAGCTTTCTAACATAAGCTGTTAGTGAGCCCTTGACAGTGGCACCCTGGTGGTAATTCTTGCCAGAGTGGTCAAATTGAACATCTGCTGAAGTTTCAGTGCAAGCACTGAAAGGTGGCTGAGTTCACAGCATTTATTTTGCTGTGCAGTGTCCCTTTTGACTTTCTTGTCACACTCTTTAGCAGAATTTAGTCAGACTGTCTGCAGTCCCACTTCCCACTGGGGCATGTGCCTGGCCTTGTCTGGTGCCATCTCACTTTTTTCCTTCAACTGCCTTAAAAACATATTTTCCCTCAATCTGTCAGCCCTTGTTTAAGTTTATTTTTAAAGGGAAAGGGAGGTAACACACTGTGTAGCTAAAAGCATTCATCCTGTTTACTGTATACTTCCCTTAGTTTCCTTCTAGTTCTCTTTGTGTTCTTTCCTTTCAATCTTAATCATCTGAGAAAGAGAAAAAAAGTACTTTTACTTTATAAAAACTCTCAGAATCTTCACCTTTGTAGGCCCAACAGAACTGTCTTATGCAGGAGACTGTGGAGAATAATGTTGATTATTAGCACAGACAGGTCAGGCCTTTCTTTCCTCACACAAAATAAATATTTGGAAAAAGGATGAATGTTTTTGTTACAGTCAGGTTTAAGCATAGATTTCTTTTCTTTAACTGGATTTGTGAAGTGTGTAGGTAATTTACAGTAGAGGTTAGGCAATCTGTCTTTCAGGAACTTTGCCCCAATTACAAGAGAAGGAATTCAGGTTGCAGATAGGTCGTGGGAGGTCAGTGCTTTGGAAAATCTGAGGAGGATGGACACAGCTCCCAGCTCTGCCATGAGGAGCATGGCAGGGATGTTCTTCTGCCAAGGGCTCACTCAGGGAATTATTATTATTATTATTATTATTATTATTATTATTATTATTATTAT
>JAGMWU010000020.1:3225933-3256036 GCA_018697195.1 Certhia americana | reverse complement strand
TTATTATTATTATTATTATTATTATTATTATTATTATTATTATTATTGTATTGCCTGATGGGTTTATGTTTTTGATATGAAAGTATTTTTGGAAACATCAAATATCTCCTAGTGGAGAATCTTTACTTTTGCTACACTATGAAACAGTGACTTTACGTGAAGGTGTCTCAGTGATTGAAAAATCCCATGTTACACTTGGTTAATGCAGGTACAGACTTTGTCTTCTCACATTCTTAAATCAGTTTTCTTCTTCTCTTCTAGGAAATGCCCAATTCTGTCTTTTTGGTCATGGAGGTATGTGTTACCATGTATGTTTCTGGTTGGTTTTAAAGACTTAGACAAAACTGTTCCTTTGCACAGCTGTAACCTAACCATGGCTTGCTAAAACAAACAGTTTTGGAAAGCAAATTATGAATTTCATATGCCCCACTAAATTTATCAGCACTGTTTCATAAATTATCCAGTTTCATGTTATGATATTGTGACACCTCAAATTATTAATTACAAATAATTAACAAAACAATCTTAAGGCAAGCAAGCTGGAAGGGATTCAATTTTCATTAAAATATTTCAAAGTAGAAATGATGCAGCAGGTGTTTCAGTGCTTGTATTTTGAATAAAACCCTTTGTTTTTAACAGTACTGCAATGGTGGGGACTTGGCAGATTACTTACAAGGTAATTGATTACTGTATTTCCCTATTATTTTGCTTTACATGTTTATATTCTGTATTCCTGACATCCATTGATGTTTCTCTGAGGTTTTTTTTTGCTTGTGCTTTGAATATGGGTGAAAGAGGGTGATAATACAGACAGAAAAGGCTTTTTTTTTTTATTGCCACAGCTGAATGTAACATTCCCTTATTTGTCAATGAGGGAGAAGCTGTAGTTAACCATAAGCAGCATGCTGAAAAAATGTATGGGTTTCTATTTCTAAAACTGCATTTTAGGGGCTGTTCCCAGTGTTTTGATTCCACCTGTTTTTCTTTTATGAGATGTCAACTTAAAACCACTGATTTCCTTACATAATAATGCTCTGAAGAAAGAGGCAGTGCTGGTTTAGGAGAGATTTTCCATGGCTCTGCCCAAAGTGAGGACAGAATTTTATAAATCAAGACAAATGGATTCTTACTCCAACCAAAATTTTGAGCAGAGATGTTAATCTTCATGTTTTTCATGATGAAAATATTCTACTTGCCCTTGTATCTCAGCCTGTTGAAGGAATCTTTTTTGTGCACAGCTATTGTTATGGTAACTGTGTGTATTAAAAGCCTAATTCACTTGCCATTAAAACCTTTGGAAAGACTCAGTGAAATCCAGCTCCTGTGTTCAGTGCTTTTTTTGGGCTGCAAAATGAGATAATGCCTTCAGAAGAGACTTTCAAAAGTACATCTCATTTTTTTTTTCCTTTTAAAGTAAATTTTATCATGGGTGAAATTTCTGAGCAGAGGCATTCTCAGCATCCCCATAATCATTTGTTTAAAGAACAGATTTTATAGCTTCAGGTTTTAACATGATTTTTGGATGCACTTAATGTGAAGTTCTTTTATTTTCTTGCCTCCTTTGCCTTTTTTAGCCAGTTTAGGATTTAATGACATTTGAGAATTTTTATAATTACGATGCTGCCAAGTTGAATAAACTAGTGGAAAAACAGATTATTTCAGAGTTATGTGACTGCACTAAAACTCTAGTGGTGTCTGTATTATTGAGAATATTTCCATTTGTAGAAAAACACTGGAGGCTGGATCATTTTGAGTGTAATTCATGATAACTGGGTTATAACTCACTATGCTTTCAGCCGATCACTGCAAAGTTCATTGCTTTTACCTAAAGATATTGATATTTATTCTCCCCCCTGCACCTGTGTGTGTCACTGCCAGCTAAGGGGACTCTCAGTGAGGACACCATCCGAGTGTTCCTGCAGCAGATTGCAGCAGCCATGAGGATCCTGCACAGCAAAGGAATCATCCACAGGGACCTCAAACCCCAGAACATTCTCTTGTCCTACGCCAGCCGGCGGAAATCCAGCGTCAGTGGCATACGCATCAAAATAGGTAACTTTTCCCTGCCTGGAAGGGTAAATCAGCACTGGTGGGTTGTTTCCCTCCTCAGATAAGTCTCTCCAGTTCAAGTACTGGATATGGAGTGTATTCAGTTGATGAAAATCAGACAGCAAATCGAGAATGATGAGCTTCATGCTGTGCTGCATTGGCAGGATAAAAAAAAAAGGTTGAATCATAAAGACGTTTTTGATTAAATCTGCAGGACAAATCTGTTTAGCTGATATTTCTAGTATTATAAACTATTTTAATTAGGCATAAATCTAACTTTTGAAACTTGAAGTAGCGTTTAACCCATTTCAAAACTCTGTTCATGCAGGACTCCAATTGCAGTTCCAGCTGTTTTCTTTTTTGGTGATAGATCCTCATAAGGGTTATTTGAGAGGTTTAGAAACGAAGGTTATAACCTATTTTTAACATGGCAGAAGGGAGGTTTGGCCTTGTAACAGAGGAGAGATGTCAAATATTCAGGATACTACCAAACTCCTCTGCAGATGCCACTTCAGGATTTTTAATCACTCCTTGTTGTCTAAGTGTCTATTTAAAAATACCTTGGTTTTACCAAGTTCTTACCTGTGCTTTTGCTCAAAAACTGCACAGGGGAGACAAAGCTTCTTCCCTTGCTGTCTTGATAGCTTCAGATGCTTTTGCTGGCATGGAAAATTCAGGCACCTGAAACTTGACTTCTTCAACTTGTACCTGATGTGATTTCACTGCAGGCAGATTGTATATTCATCACTCTTAATGAGCCATTTATATTTAGCCAGTGACTTTAATCCTTTCCTGCTGACACCAGACAGGCTGTTCTGCAGCTGGAGAGGTGCCTGAGCAGCAGTTTGTGCAAATGATGTCACTGCTGCTTCTTGGCTTGCTCATTTGAAAGATAATACATTATTCTTTCAGCATGACAAAGATTCTACTATTCCATGTAGCTGGCTAGATATTAAACTTGTCTTTTTTTCAATCCCACTGTTAATTGTGGGATTTCAGTCAGAGACAGGTGATTTCTGGACTATCAAATTTTGAAAATGATCCTTCTCTTCATTGACTAAGGTTGTTCTTTACACAGCTGACTTTGGGTTTGCTCGTTATCTGCACAGCAACATGATGGCTGCAACTCTGTGTGGTTCCCCTATGTACATGGTAAGGGATATTTCACATTATCTTGCTTATCTCAAGCATTCTCCTGCCAGAACTGAATAATTGACTGCTTGCAGATTGGAAAATGCTTCATGTTGCTTTACAAGGATCAGGAGCAGAGTGCAGTTCCCTTTTCCATACTTTTACTACATTTTTTTTCTTCCTTGGGATTTGGAGGTCACGATTGTTAAAATCAGAGAGACATCAAACTTCTTAGTGGTTCTTTGTCCAAAAGAAGAACTGCAGAAGCCAAGTAAATAACACTTCCCTCTTCTTCCCAAACATGCTAAATGCTGGATGCTTTCTTCAGAACATCAGCATTTCTAGGTTTTTTTGTGGTTTTGAAACACAGCTTTCATTTTAGCTGGAGCTGGTACCTCTCAAGCCATGTGATGCACATGAAAATGTTAATTTTCTCTTACAATAAAGTGGTCTCTGTTAATACTGCTCTGACAGTAGATTAATATTGCTGTGGCTTTCCTGGTTTTTTTTGTTTTGCCTTCTGAGACTTTGCTGTTCTTTCCAGGCCCCTGAAGTGATTATGTCTCAACACTATGATGCTAAAGCAGACCTGTGGAGCATAGGAACTGTGATCTATCAGTGTCTTGTTGGAAAACCACCTTTTCAGGTAATACTTTCTTTCCTTTTCCCTCTTCTCAGTCTGAAGGACATTCCTGGGGCTCTTGCTGCTAGTCAGGAAAGCAGAAGCAAGTGATGTCTGAGTGCTGGTGCTGCAAAGGCTTGAGAATACCAAGGGAGAAGTTATTTATGCTTAGTCTGCATGATGAGTGTGTTCAATCCAGAGGAAGTACATAAATAAGGATCCTCAGTGCTGAAGTCACTGCTCTGCTTGGTGTTTTCTCCTTTAATGCCCATATGCAAAAGTCTCCTTTTCATGTCTGTGTGCTTAGGTACAAAAGCTCTTTCCTCCATGAAACTGAGCTTTAATTAAT
This sequence comes from Certhia americana, assembly GCA_018697195.1. NCBI lineage: Eukaryota > Metazoa > Chordata > Aves > Passeriformes > Certhiidae > Certhia > Certhia americana. The sequence continues at coordinate 3,251,885 of JAGMWU010000020.1, read as the reverse complement.
GTACATTTTTATTTGACAGGCCAATAGTCCTCAAGATTTGAGAATGTTTTATGAAAAGAACAGGAATTTGATTCCTAGGTATGTCACCATGGCCTTTCCTGTCACTTACCCTTATTGATTGAACACTTTTACATCTTGGGGAATCCTGGGATTTATAAAAATGTCTGCTGTTGCTATCTTTGCAGGGATGTAGTGTGACACCAGTGAATCAGGTTGCATCTTGCCTTCATTGTACCTAGCTGAAACTAAGTGTACTGAGGCTGTAAAGCACAGATAGTGATGACTTAGGGACATGGCAGAATGCTGATTTCCTGAAATTCAATGTGCTATGCATTATTCAGTGCGTGCATTACATTTAATGCATGTTTTACTTCCTCTTGTGTGCAGCATTCCTAGGGAAACATCAGCTTACCTGGCTGACCTGCTGTTGGGTTTGCTTCAGAGAAACCAAAAGGATAGAATGGACTTTGGTATGTGTTCCTTTTTTCCTCTCTCTCTCTCTTTTGACTTTCCTTGTTAGTTGTATTCATGTGACCAGAATAATTATCTTGACCTTTTGTCCACAATGAACTACATGAGAAGTGAAGTGGATTTTTTTCAGCTCTGTTTTCATAAAGAAGGCAGAGTAGCTAAAACAAATCACTGGATAACTACTGTCAGTATTAAGTGATGAACATAAATAATGACTTCGTTTTTGAGTAGTGAAATATAAATCAGTTTAATTCTTTCAGTTGTGCCATTTCCTTCATGGGTTTACTTCTATACCTTAAATTTCATATTTCTGTCTTATTTCTGTTACTTTAACTGCTGTTTTGGCATCAGACTGGGAGCAATCATTTCTGATCTCCATGGAAGAACCCACTATTGAAAAGTTACATCTTGATTAATTCTTCTTAGCTGCATCTTGTATGTCATGATATTCATGCTGCTTATTTAAATTTTATAGCACTACTTGTTAATGCAGTTTCATCATAGCTGCCAGGAAATGCTAATCTTAAAATTTTAGTTCAGATCCAGAAAAAGCTCACAATAATTGGGTAGAATGTCACAAATTATATTGACAGTATCCAGAGGTCAGTATATAATTGTCTACGTTTAGGAGAAATAATACATCACAAGCATGGACTGTGAGTAATTGATTCCACTCTGCACTCTGGGTGTGCTGATCCCTACAGTTTCTTCAAACATGGGAAATTCACTTGTATCACTTGTGGTGGTGGGAGAAAGCGTTTGTGCTTCGAAAGAAAAATAGAAAGCAGAATGGCAGTGATGAAAGTCATGTTTTCCTTGGCTGAGCCACTTAAAGGGCCTCAAAGGGGCTGCTCTGGAATGTGCTTAGCAAAGGGAGTGAAAGGGAGAGTTTATAACAGAGCCCAGTTGCCTGTTGTTAAAGTAAAAATAGCACTGGAAATGTTGTTGATCTTCCAGCAATATAAAGTAGAACAGCAGGTGTTGTACAAAAGCTGGAGAGCACCTGATCCCTGTGTTCAAGTTAATAGTTACATTGTTCAAGCATTACAGCTGGATTCCTTCCCTTATCAGGTCATGGAGAAAAGTGTTGCTGAAGGAAGGGAGATACTGCAGGCCTCAGATTCTTTCTCTTTTTTTTTTCCTCCTTGTTATTTGCTTATGTCTGAGGCACAGCGTTGTTTTTCCACCAGTGTTAGGACATTAAAGTTCACCCAGCTCAGCAGCTGGCTCCCACCAACCCTCAAATTCCCTGAACCAGCTGAACACTGCTCCTTGCAGAACAAAACTTTCCATGTAACCTGGTGGCCAGCTGGTTATGCTCAATTAAAAGTGCCTCAGCATATCCATTTACAACAAAAGCAAAAGTATTTCTAATGTAACAACAGAGATCGTTAAAGAAATGGTGTCTAATTCTGCTTTATGCCATGAACTGGCTGCACAGGTCGTGTTCTGCTGTTGGGAAGTGGAAAGGAGAATGGCTCTGCTGTGATTTCTTTTTTGCCACCTAAGGTGTAGCTTTAATGGCTTCAAAAATAAATGTCAAACCTTGGGAAATGCAGAGCTGAAAATACTTTCAGTGTCTGATGTGAAAAATGCTCACTGTTTTGAAGAGCAGACTAAAACTGAATTACTACCACAGAGAACATGATTTCCTCAGCAGTATAGGGAGGTTTCTTGTGTACATGGCTTTAAGTGCAGTCACAAGATGTCTTCTGGTGATTCAGTCTGATTTGCCTTGCTGACTGATGTTTGAAGTTATTCAATTGATTCTTGTTTCCTTTCCCAAACCCTATAGCAGCACATACCATGGAAAGCTTTAATCTTTTATAAGCTCTTCACCCTCTGGCTCTGTAGTGTTGATTCTGGGAAAGCAACCATTTATCACCATCTGCAATACAGTCTGTAAATTCTGTCATTTGTACATCTACTCACAATGGTGGTTGTTTCTTGTTCTACAGAAGCATTTTTCAACCACCCTTTCCTGGAACACGTTTCAACAGTGAAAAAATGTAAGTAGTTGACCTTTTTTTTTTTTTTGTGTGTGTGTGTGAATGATGAATGTTGCGGGCTGGGAGGGAGAAAGATCTGCCAAATATCACACCAAGTGTTTATGAGACATTTTCCTCAGCCTGCCTGTTGTTGTGCTCTATTATGAGCCTGAGTGTTGAATCCTTTCTTGTATTATGCCAGACTGAAATGTGATACTTATTTACTTGTTCTTTTGACGTTTGCACTGAACTTAAATACCCTCGTGTGATTGAGGATGTGCTGTTCTTATAAGCTGTGTAAGGGCTTATGAATGAGAAGCAGTGAGGAAATTTGTTTGATATTCAACCTTTTGAAGTCTTAGTCCTTTTTTTTTTTTTTTTTCCCCTCTGGGTTTTTCTCTTCTAGCTTGTCCTGTACCAGTGCCCACATACCCAGGCTCAGTCTCTGGCAGTTCCTGTGGTAGCTCTCCTTGTCGTTTTGCTTCTCCTCCAGTAAGTTCTGTGTTACACAACAATCTCCAGAAAATATTTTCTGTAATGTGTAGCCAAACATTCTTGAATTTTTAAAATCTTTTAATACTTGAACACTGTAAAGTGTCAAGTTTAGGAGCAAAGAGCAAGGAGCACCCCTGTCCTTTCCTTAAATACCATTAACACTTTGGTGTTCTCTTGCTCCTTGTGTTGTATCTTGTGGGGTTTTTGTTCTTTTTGGTTAAGGTAAAAAAATACATTCAAATATCAAATGCTAGAGCAGCAAAATCTTTAGATATTCTGGTATGGTTTGCAATGTAATGGCTGTTACAGATAAATTTTGAATTGGCCCTTTTGGCTAAGGCCCCTTATTACAAACCAGTGGCTTCAATTTTATGTGACATTTGGAACCAGGAATGATTGAATAAATCACAGTTGTTTAAACTCACAGCCTAATCAGTGTAAAACTTTCTAAACTGACACTCCAGGGTTATCCAGTGTTTGAAATGTCATAGTTCAGAAACATTTCTGCTTTCTGAATCACTGGATTTACAGTAGGGTTTTTTTAACTTTCTTTTTCCCACCACCCCCTTCCAGTCTCTGCCAGACATGCAGCACATTCAAGAAGAAAATTTGTCTTCCCCTCCACTGGGTCCTCCTAACTATCTTCAAGTCTCTAAAGACTCTGCCAGCACCAGTAGCAAGAACTCCTCTTGTGACACAGATGACTTTGTTCTTGTCCCACACAATATCTCTTCAGACCATTCATGTAAGAACCTTTCTTATTTTTACACCTCAGCCCAATTTTCATGCATAACACACTTCTACCTCCTGTTGTTCTTTGGCTCTCTTTTGCTCTAAATGTGTCTGAATTCAAATTGAAATTAATTTATGTGGTTTGATTCCTCTTTGGAAGGAAACTCTTCGATACTGCACATCCATCTGGGACATTTTTATCTTCAACTGAGCAGCCAAATGTGCAAGAGGGGTGCTTTATAGTCATGGAAAATAGTGGGGCTTGGCAGTAGAAGAGATTCAGTTGTAAACAACTGTTGAAAAAAGACCCAAAGATTCTCTTGGAATTCTTTGTAGAAGTAATTCTTTTTTTCCTCCAGTCTCACTGAACATTTATAGCTCATACTCTAAGGCTTTAACCAACAGGTGTAGGTAAAAAACATAAAAGACTTTTAATGTGAAAAGTAAAACATCAGCCTGGGCTTACACAAAGGAAAAACTTGGATGTAGCACATTTATGACATGGTCCCAACCTGAATTGCACAGTCAGCTGATTTCTGGACAGTGCCACCAATTTGTGGTAAATATTTGACTAAATGACTGCCTGTAGGGTTTCTGCCATCCATTGTTGTAAACATTCCAGTGCTGATACCTTGTACTCCTAAACAATGGAATTTATTTCAAACTTATTATTAATATGACAATAACCCACAAACAAACAGCAAAATATCTTGGTAAAGACCTCTCATCCCCAGTTCCATTTTTGTTGGGGGTGACATTTGAGATATTTTCCTACACAAAACCTTTTGTGGGAGACTTTCGTAAGTTCGCAGAAATGTTTTTCTCTACAACAGCAATATGGAAGATGTAATTTCTTTTCTGATTCTGCTTGCTGACGTGGGTTTTCCATGTGTTCCCTCCTGCAGATGATATGCCTTTGGGAGCAGCTGGCAGGCGGGCTTCCAGCGAGTTCTTGATGTGTGGAGGGTAGGTGTGCTGAGCTTCTTCCAAAAGAAACCTCTTCTTCTCAAATCAATGCTGCAGCTGCAGGAGGAGGTTCTGGGCTTTTGGCACTGGGTTGTCATGGCTCTGTGGACTTCCTGAAACATAAACAAGAATTAAATTTGAGTATCTAAACAGCTTGAATTCAGGAGGTTTTGCTGCCAAGTAGAGAGTTTCTCTGGTGTGAGGACCTGTCTTTTGACAGTGGTTTTTGTTTTCACAGGCAGTCACCATTAACTATTTCTGGAAGCTCAGGAACTGCACAGAAACCATCCTCAGCCTCTTCTCGAAGTGCTGCTACTGCTCCAGCTAACAGGTGTGTGATGTGGCCTTAGATTCTCTGCTCTTTCATGGGTTTGGCTTTATTTATTTATCTGATTGTGAAACTGGATTAAAATACTCCAGGCTCTCTACCCTTCATGCCTTCTCTGGTGCATCCACAAAAGATTTCCTTAAGGAGTTGAGAGAGTTCTTTGTCTGTTTAAATTCTGAACTGTTTAAAAGCAGAAATTTAGGGACATTACTGACTTGTCTTTTTTGGTGTTGGGAAACACAGCACAGCCTTGATGGAGTGAGTCAAGATGTTGAATGCAGATACATTTTAAGAAGTGGTAGTGAGAGAAGAGGAACTTTGAAAGCTCAGAGTGCTGTGGATTTGTGTCTCGTGGCTGGCTTGGTTTGTCTGGTCACTGGGTGTGGCTTTTGTGGAAGTGATTATTGTGATTTTTATGGTTGTGTCTCACAAGATGCCAAAGTCACAAGAAGGAGCTGAACATGTACTGCAGGTTTTCCATCAGCAGGACTGGTAATTAGTCCCTTTTCTTCCACATGGCTGTAGGCTTCAGTTTCTGCTGGTTTTAAATAGAACTCATTTTCATCAGTGTGGCCTGAAATCTTTCCGGTGTTACATTGGAAAATGTAAAGCTTAATTATGGTGTTTAACTGCTTCTGGAATATCTAAGCAGAATTTGTTCAAGTGATGAATTTCATGATGTTTTCAGTACAAACAAGAAAGAGGATGAGTGGCTAACTGGGGAATAAAGCTATTATGTGGGGTGCATTTTTGGCTTGTGCCAGTGCTAGAGGGCTGCAAGTCAGCATTATTTGTTTAGAAATGCTTGTCACAAGAAAAGTTTGTTACTTTATGCTGATCTCTGTGCAGTTGGTGAAATCTGCTGACAGGGGCTGTCAATACAGCTTTTAGCCTCATGTTTTATGTTTAAGGGCAGATAATGGGGATGGTTTGCCTGTAGAGATCCATTTGCTCTGAATTGGCCGTGTAGAGTGTAGTATAAATACACTGTTCTTTCCTTTTTTAAGTTGTGTCAGGCAGAGTTTTTAGAGTTAGAATTTTTCTGAAAATATGCCAGTTGTGTTATCTGTACATTACTAAGAGTAAAATGGTCATGTGATTAGAAACAGGTGCCCACTGTTCACACTCTGTACTCTTAACAGTTTGATTTAATTACTGGCTGAGTTAATTCAGTAACTGCATTTGGGGCTGCTTGGGGCATGGTCTGAAGAAAGCAGAGTGTGTGTCTGGTATTCTACAAGATTTTGGGTTGGTTTTTTATTTCCTGACAAATATTTCATTGTTTGTGGGTTTTTTTTTCTTTCAGTCTTTTGGTGTTTTACAAAAGGTTATGCCCTGTGAAACAGTGAATCTTTCTGATTAGCTGATAAACTTAATTAATTGTGTCCATAGTTACGCTGCTTTATGTTGTCTTCACAGACAGTCTTCAGCCAGAATGGGCAGTTTAGGTCGTGGTGGTTCTCTCTCCTGTGGTTTATTACCAGTTTTATCCTCTGGATCTCAGAGAAACAAGATTTGCATGCAGCTCTGTGTATTGCATTTTCTCTGACTGGTACCAAACCACATCAGACTGCTGGAGGATGGCCTGGGCAGAGCTGAGCTGGGGAGCCCTGATGGGGCTGTACCTCTGCACCCCACTCACACAGCACTGCTGCCTCCTGTGAGCTCACAGCTCAACAGCTTGCCTGGGCTTCCCTGCAGGGCTGTGTGAGAGCAGGGAAAGGCATTTTCTGTGCTGAGTTCTTAAAAAGTTGAAGTGCCTTCGTGGTCTCCTGAGTGTCACTGCCACGGTTTGAATTTAGTCTGTGTCCCTCTCCTGGGGAGAGGCTCCCCGTGCTCCCTGAGTGTGCTGTGTAGTCATGGCAGGATGCCCACAGCCTTCCTGTGGTTTCCACTTGGGAGTCCTTCTCCTTGCCTGGAAATTTTCAGGCTTTCTGCTGACTGTGTGCCCACAGCTAACTTCCAAATTACTCTGTGGGATCCAAAAACTGGGTGGCAACAGCAGGACAAATTTACTTTCTTTTGCTGAGGAAGTTCTGTGCCTGTTAGGAAGTAATATTTCATTCTAAGTGGTAGCAAGGAGATCAGGACAATTAAAGTAAAAACCCCATATTCCTGTTCAGCTGGAGCCAGGCTATGAGTCTTGTAGGTGCCTGTCTTCCAGAGAACCTTCCTCATACTTCTTCGAAGAATTTGTAATCTTTCTTTAAAGACATGGTCAATAAAGGACAAGACAGTAAAATGCTTATCATCCAAACAGCTCATTTGTTTGAAATTCTTTCCATTGAATTCTGTTTTCCTTTAAAAGTGTTGGTTACTGATTACATGCAGTGGTTTGAGTCCCTTATCAGGAGCCACACTGAGGCAAGGCAGGTCACTGTCACTCCAGCTGAGCTTGGCCAATCTGCAGTTGGAATCTGTGGATTAATGTTCAGGTGTGTGGTTTGGCCCCTCCTGCCAGGGGCTGGTTATTACATTACATAACATGTTTTCCTCCTGCAAGTTCACAGTGTCTCTGGGGATATCTCTGCTTGTGCTTTGGTGGCTTTTGTCCACATTCCAGCCCTGCTCTGAACTTCCTGTCCCTGGCGCTCCGGGTTTTCCTAGAACACTATTTTCAAGTGTGGTAAACACAGCGGGTGGCTTGGCAGGGAGTCAGAGGGATCTGGAGATCTCAGTGATGTGTGACCAAGGGCTGACTCCCAGCTCCATGTGATCCCAGGGAAGGCAGGGAGTCCTGAACAGTTCTTGATCCTCCTCCGTACAGCATTGGAGCTGGCTTAGGACGAGTCGAGATCGCAGCACGCCCAGGGAGCGGAGAAGAAGTTTATTTACCTGTTTCCTAGATTCTCTCCAAATTCCTACAGTACAATTCTGAGAGAGTGAGACCTGCCTACCTGTATTCATCTCCTGTCTTCATCTCCTGTCTCCACACCTTCCAACTCCAGGCACTGTCAGCCTTCCGTGTCCCCCCGCAGCGAGACGGCGCCGATCCCGGTTCCCACCCAGCTCCGGAATTATCAGCGCATAGAACAGAACCTCTCCTCCACTGCCAGCCCCGTGTCAAACCCCCACGGATCACCCAGGTGAGCTTGGGCTTTAACTCCTTTCTCTTGGGTCTGCTTGGTGTTTGTACCCTGACAGATGTCCCTGCTTTCTTGCTGGTGTCGGTTTTTTTTCCACACTGGAGAGACGTTTCAGCGATAACAAATAAAAGCCCTTCACAATCTTGAGATTGTTGGATGGGCACTTGAAATATTTCATGAAAACAAAATGAGCTTGTTCTTTCACTCAAAATGCAACCCAAGAAGGTAAGAAGATGAAGTCTTGCTTCTTTACTGCTCTTTGTGTATTGCAAGGCATTACATCATGAACTGAAATGTCAGTAATATTTTGTTTTCACGCATGTAGTGATGAGATGAATGCTTTGTTCTGTAGAATATCAAGGAAACAATTTTTGGCATGCTAATTAACCAGCTTGTCTCATTACAAAGCTCTAGTGAGCCAGGCTTATTCTCTGCCTTGTGGTCTACAGGATCAGGCTGGTGAAGGTCAAAGACTCATAAATAGACTACTCGGAACTCTGGAGATCTTTACAAAAACAAAACCCAGAGTTTCTTGCATATTTTTTTCCAGGATCCCTGATTTGATTATAGTTGCTGCATTCAGGGAAATGACTTCCCCTTAAATAATCTCTTTTCAGTTATCTGATCTGTATTCCAGACCTAATATGAAGATTTTGTCAGAATCTTTGCTGTTTAAAAAATGGGTATTTACAGCAGGACTTGGTTGTGAAGTAAAAAAAAATTAACGATCAAGTTTTTTGAGGCTTAGAGTGTACTAAGGGAAGTCTGTTTTAATGTTCTCCACTGTTAAGGCATTGATAGTTTAAAAGTCTGTGGGAACAAAGGGAATTAAATCTTGATTATTGTCAGTATGGAAAGCTCAGCTTAAGTTCTTCGCTTTCTCTTGAAAACACCAGTATTTCCTTTAACTGATCAGGAGGGATCTTTAACTCCTCGGGGGGGGATTCTGAAGCTTATCTGAAGGATTCAGTGGCCACAATCTTTTCCCTTGCCAGAGCCGGAGTTGTGAGACGCTCCAACACCAGCCCAATGGGGTTCCTGAAGATGGGCTCGTGCTCTCCAGTGCCAGCTGACACTGCCCAGGGCGTTGGGCGCAGGTTGTCCACAGGATCTTCCAGACCATATTCTCCTTCACCACTAGGTAAGCACAGAAATGCTTAGCAATTCATTACAGCTTTATCTGGAGCAGTTATTCTGGCTTGAAATTAATCTTAAAGCCACGACCTGCCCAGCCAGGTCACGCGTGCAGAAATATGTCGCTGTTCGACAAGAAATGAACACACGTTCATGACAGCTTTTCACAGAGAAGGGAGGAATAAGAGAGGAAATTTATTGTGTGATCTCAATATATCTATCTTTTCTAAGGTGCCCAGGGATTGGAGAATAAGGTCTAACCTCTCCAATCCCCACAGGTCAAACCAACAGTCCATCAAGTCTCGCTTCCTCTAGAGAGGAATGCAAAACTATTATTATTTACATTAAAAGTGTGTGAGAAATCTGACTCCAAGAATTCAAAACATTGAAGGCTAAAAGAAACATGCAAAAACAAGGCGACAGAAACAATTTCTGTTAAACTAACTAGGTTTTCACTTGCTTTATCTTTATAAGTGAAGTAGAAAGTATAAATCCACGTTTTGGTTTTGTTTGCACAGTTGGAACCATACCTGAGCAGCTTGGGCACTGTTGTTGTGGACAACTCCAAGGACATGAATCAAGGAGTAGAAACTTCTCAGGTGAGTGACTTTGGACGATGCAATCAGCATTATTTTGATAGAAATACTGGAGCATTTTGTGAAGGGGTAGGAGAGCCAACACACATTAGAATGGGTTAATAGGAGACACTGAGTTTTTGGGAAAACTGTTGTTTTCCCATTTGTGGCCTGGGTGATGCCTTTGCCCATAACTAATTCCCTACACAAGACAGCGACTGAAATTTCTTGTTCTCAAGATGGAACAACTCTGATGAAGCCTGTCTTTAACCAGGGCTGCTTTATAATGAATGGTAGTAACATGCTTCTCAGAATCTGGTTTTGATAGACCAGCTCTGTCATGCCAGTTCTCAGAAAAGGGAGGCAGAGCTGCCAGTGCACAGTGTGCAACACGTTTTCATCATTCCCTTGGGAAATCAGCTGGGATCTGATGTTCCTGTTGCTAAGCAGTCAGCAAGCTTTGCAAGTCATAAATTATTATGGCATGCCAGCAGGAGAAAAAAAAAAATCAGGAAGAAATAGGACTTGAAGATGTTCTGAGACTGTTAAAGATGGAATTGCACTGTAATGCCAGAAGGATTTGGTATAAGAATGTGCAATTCAGCATCTTGTTCTTCTGCTCTGTGCACATTTTGGGTGCATTTTCTTCCCTAGATAAAATACTAGTTACACCTTTTATTTTAACTTTCCAAGATCTGGTGTTGATCTGCATTGTGAGGTTTTTCTCCTATTTAAACACTTGTCCAAAACCATCTGGACATGTCAGAGCCTTCATTTCTTGGAGTAGCCACGTCTGAGAATGGTTTCATCCATATGAAATGAGTTCTATGATGTGTCTCAAAAATTGTCTTTATAATTGCTGTGCCATTGTCTGGCTCAACAAAGGCAATGAGTGAATCTTTAGATATGAAATGGGCCCTTAAAAAGGGAACAGGGGTGTGTGTGAAGAGAATACAAAGCACTGTGTTTGCTTTTCTTGTTACAACTTTTCTTTGGACAGAGTTTTTTCAGGCTGTTGGTTTAGTGCCTTTTGCCAGTATCAAACTAAGTTGTAACACACCACAGCACTGTTTTTATGGCTAGCAGGGGTTTTTGTGTTTCATTGCTTCATATGTTTTCTGCATTCTTTTTCCTTCTTGGTTTCACTTCTTAATTTGAAATGACTGCAGTGGTATTTCTGTTTGTACAATACCACAAATTTCAGCGAGTCTGTTTCTCAGCATTTTAATGGGTATGGGAAGCAGTTTTTTGCTTTGGGTGAGGTGAGGTCATCTGAGCTGAGATTTTTCTAAGGACTGAAGACGTCTTTCATAATGTAGCTTCTGAACTAATTGAGCTGTTCTTGCTGCCAGTGGCAGCAGAGGACACACTTTTAATTCAGAAACCTTCCCTGGGGTGGCAACAACACTGGGACAGTAACCAGTGAGATTTCAGGCTGAATCTAAAACAACAGGTGAAGACTTCGCAGTGCTGTGAGACAGACAGCAGAGGGATTTTAGGCAAGCAAATTCTTGGATGGAAAGTTAATGAGAAATAGACTTGATCCCTCTGCTAGAGCTGCAGGCAGACAGGCTGTTCTGAAACTTACTGCCTAATGGAGTGGAATGAAATCAAGATGAAGTAGTTCTTATTCAAAATCCAACTAGCAAAAATACGGGTTTAAGAAGGCAGAAAGATGTGTTGTAACAGCTGGGCACTTAACTGAGCAAACTGCAAGAAGTTTGGGGTGGTTTTTTTTTGAGCAGACATTTTTGAAATGAAGCCTCTCAAAAGATTCTCATGGCCAGCTTTTAAAAACCTTCTCTAGTTGTATGGTTCAGTTTTTCCCTCTTTCTTTTTTTTTTTTTTTTAAATTTGAGTGAAACTCACTTCAGTGTCAGTTCTTGGAGGTTCCAGGCAGGCGTTTTCTCTGGGAAGCTGAGACCATAAAGCTGAAGTCTGATGTACTGTTTGTAACCTTGCACAGTTCCTTATCATGAGACATAAAAACATATACCAAGAACAGAACATTTCATCAAATTTCAGGCCTGATTTTGAAAGAGGAAGGGCATCTTTGAGTAGGTGAGGTGTTTATAAGAGTTATTTCCCCAAAGCCCTCTGTTTAAATGATAACTTTGAGCTCTCCCATTTGTTTTAGGAGAAACTGTACTCGTACCAAAGTGTGGACTTCCTCTGTCAGCTTTTGAAAAAAGATTCAGTCTGACTGACTAAAAAGTAAACAACTGTTCAAAGTAATGTCCCCAAACTGTTCCATTTGAATAATTTAGTTCTTTTTAGTGTCTGGTTTTCTTGCAGGAATATGAGCTGCCTTTGTGTCTGCAAATGAAGTCATTACACACAAAACAAGTCGTTAACATGCGATATCATTCCAGGCCCTGAGAAGCTCTATTCAGCTTGGAATTTCAGTGCTGGTTATGCCATTCCTGCTGAATCCAACCCCTTTATTTGTCTTGGTGCAGGTTGCCAGATGTACTGCAGCTGCCAGGACAGCTGTCAGCCTGAAATTGTGCCTATTTGGCAGCTTGGAGGTCTCATCAGTGTGGTGTAGCAATAGTTCCAATAATCCATGGGCTAAATCCATTCTCCTTGCTATCTACTGAGCTAATGATCAAGCACATCTCAATATTTACAGTTTAGTGTTGTTCTCTTTGGGCTTCATCAATACACTTTGCAAGTGCTGCAAGTAGAATTTTACCTTCTTGTTTGTCACGTCCACAGGTTCTCCTATACCACCATCTCAGTCTCCACAGTCACTTTTGATGGGAGCCAGGTTACAGAGTGCTCCCACTCTGACAGATATCTACCAAAACAAGCAGAAGCTCAGAAAGCAGCACTCAGACCCAGTCTGCCCATCCTATGCTGGGTATGGATACAGTCATTCCCCACAGCCAAGCAGGCCAGGTAGTCTGGGAACATCCCCTACCAAGCACATGGGATCCTCCCCCAGGAGCTCAGACTGGCTTTTCAAAACCCCACTGCCAACAATCATCGGCTCTCCCACTAAGGTTTGTTAAATTTGCAATTCTCAGTTACACAGTGCCTGAAACCGAGAATATTTTGGGGTTCTAACTTTGATTTCTTTTCTTTTTTGTGTGTGTGTGTGTTCTTGCTCTTGATTATTAAAGGCAACAGCTCCTTTCAAAATACCTAAAACTCAAGCCTCCTCCAACTTGCTGGCCTTGGCAAATCGCCAGGGCTTGGCTGAAACCCCACTGCAGCCAAAAGATATCACTGACCCAAGGGACTTCACACACTTCCACTGCAGCCAGGCAGCTGACAAACAGGCAGGAGAACAGCACAGCAAAACCACCTTTGGCAGGTAGGCACGGCCAGGAATAGAACATTTCAATAAATTTCAGACCTAATTTTGAAAGAGTAGGGGCATCTTTGAGTAGGTAAGGTGTTTATAAGAGGTATTTCCCCAAAGCCCTCTGTTTAAATTACAACTCCGAGCTCACCCATTTGCTTTAGGAGAAACTTTGCATCCCTGGGAGAGGCAGCTGGGCAGCAGAACTACACACAGCAACTCTCAGAGGGTGAAAAAACTGTGAGGGGATGCTGAGGTTTGGTGTGTGCAACAGAAACATTTTGTACTGGCTATAAATATAGCAGTGACTTCCTGGAGTACTTTGTCTTGCTGTCTAGTTCCCTTTTGTTTTGATTAGCTGAATCTGGGATTTCATTGCCTCTGTAATGCCTGTTCAGTTTTTGCTTGAAGATCTCTATGATAAAATTTGCAATATAAATTATTCAAGAGAAAAAGGTCTCTTTATTTTTATGGTCTGCTTTATTTCAGAAGATCCATGGTAACAAGCAAGATTTCAATACTTTCTCTATTTTTGTTGAAAAATTTTCTGTAGTAAATACCAAGAATTTTAGTTATCCTTAGTTGCAAGTTGGATGATATTCCTGAATAAATTTTTTTTTTTTTTGAATTCATGTGTTTTCCTGTTCAGGTCTGTTAGTACTGGGAAACTGTCAGATCAACAGGTGAAGACCACCCTTGGGGGCCAGGTATACCAAGGCAGTACAGACAGTCTCAACACAGAGAGGCCAATGGATACAGGTATGGAGCAGAGAGATACAGCCAAGCTGTTTCCCTGTGCCTGGGTTTTTATGGAATGCCAGCTGGATCTCAGTTCTGCTTCCAACATTGAGAATTGGTTCTGACAATTCTTAGCCTCAGCACAGAAGGCTTTTTTTAATATTTAAGGGGATCTGTTCCATTTCTTTAGCATAGCTTTAAAAATAACTGAGACAGGAAAATACTTCTTTCTGTGCTAAACACAGAAATATCTTGACTGCCTATGCTGGCTGGAAGGGTTTGGGATTTTCTGGTTTGGTTTTATTTTTAATTTAGCATTTGTGGCTTTTCATTTTCTAATTCCACCTTGATTTCGTCTGAAAGCAAATTTATGTAATTCTGGGTGTTTGGTTGGGTTTTGTTTTTTTCTTCCTCCCTGAGCTTGCCACCAGAAGTTCTTCCTTCTGAGCAGGTGGAAGGAGTTCTGCAGACAGGGCTGGTCTTTAACCTCCAGACCTGTCATGATCTGCCTTTAGAATTTTTCTGCTGTGTCTTTTGCTGCAAAAGTGACATCTTCAGGCTCTCAGGGAGTCTCTGTTGCTCTTTTCTGGCTGAGAACAGAACACTGAGATACTGAAAGTAAAAGGATATGTTAAGCTGCACTTTTACTTGTTTGTGTCTCACCAAGACTGTCCACTCAGCTTCTTTTATTTCCTGGGAGAGCCTCTAACTAGTCCAGGGCTTGGATCTGCATCAAAGCACGTTGTGTTGCAGTGCTCCAGTTTGCTGCATATAATTACTTCTTGGTGTGATTACGTGGAATAGGGACTAACTTGCTGAAATGTTCTCTCCCAGCTCCAGCAGGAGCCTATGGAATTGCAATGGCAACTCCATCCATGGCAAGTGGGGCAAGTTCTCGGGCTGTCATGTTCACTGTGGGGTCCCCTCCAAGCAGTGCCACCCCTCCCACCTGCACCCACATGGTCCTCAGAACCAGAACCACCTCAGGTAAGACTTTCCTGGCAGTTGTGTGGACATTTCTCAAAGGCATCACTTGGGCTTGTCCAGTTCTGGGGCATGATTGCTGCCTTGCACGGGGCCTACAGTAAAAGTGCTCTGAAAAGTAGAGATTAATATCAGAAGCTTTCTGCCTTTTTCTCCCTAAAGAGGGTCAGAGGCAGAGATGTACAGTCCAACAGTGAGCAACCTCCTGTGTACACAGCTTTATTCCCTCACTGGGAATGTGATCTCTATGGCAAAGGTGGAGAGGAAAAGTCAGAATTCTGATTTTTGCCTGCTGCCATGCATTGTCCCAGAAACAGCACACCAAGGATGGGAGCTGCCTGCATTTTGGCAAGGGTCAGCTGTGCTGCCAGGTATCAAAGCCCTCAAGATTAAGAGCTTCAGGTGAAGCACAGCACAACCTGAAGTCCTTGTCAGACATGAATCCCAGAGTCTGTTAGGAATTGTCACTGTTGTTACAGTACAGCCTTTGCATTTTCTACAGAGCCTTCCATGGGGGACTCTCTGCTGGTTCCTCATGTGTCACCTGCTGTCACCCACAGCCCCAGTGCTGAACCAGACTGAATGTGTGTGTTATTTTTTTTTTTTTTGTAGTGGGATCAAACAGTTCTGGAGGGTCTCTGTGCTCCACTAGTGGCCGTGTTTATATGGGCTCTCCTCCTGGTATTTATATGGGCTCCTCTCCGCCGGGGGCCGAGGCGGCTCCGAGTCTGAAGTACATCCCTTATGGTACTTCCCCTCCCAGCCTAGAGGGCTTTATCACTTTTGAAGCTCCTGAATTGCCTGAGGAAACTTTAATGGAGGTACAGAAACAATCATTTCATGTTTTCTAATGTGTGATGTTGCTGAAACAGATGCAGGATTGCTCCGTGTGCTTTGTAGTTTCCTCTGCGCTGTCTCCAGTGTTGATTTTTTGGTTTAAGATCTTGAAAACGTTGCTGGATCAATAGCTGCCAGTTTCTCTTTGGTAGTTATTGCTGGCATTTCATATGTTTGAATAGGTAACCAAAGGAACATGACTGCTTTTGTCCACCAGAGAGGCCTCTGGTTAATGCCAGTGGATGCGTGTGCTGACAGTAACAAAGCCCCTCTGGACATTTCATTGCTTCTTCACAGTCAGGGAATGATGTTCAATCCTACTTGTGGGAAGACTGTCCTATATTTTTTAAAACGTGTGGGGGAGTGACACTTTAAAAACACAAATTGGGGTGGTCTTTCACCAGAATGCTATTCTTGGAGTGTACATTTCTCAAGACAGATTGCTGTTCTGGTTTCTCATTCACATCTTGCTGGAAGGTGTTTGGGTCCCTATAGAATATCTCTTATAACATGACTGCTTACCAGTACACTGTAGTCTTCCCACAGATAGAATTTAAAATGTATTTAGACCTGTATTATTAATGAAAATATTATAAACATTGCTAAGATACGTTTGATTAGTTTTAAAGATTTCTTTTTGAAGAGAAACTCTGCAAGTGTACTGTGTGTTTTACTGACAGAGCAGCAGTGAGTTGTTCACTCCAATTAAAGTTTTCAGTCTGAAATGTAAACTTCGGTAGCAGCAACCTTTTAGCACAATTTAATTCCAGAACCAAGTGTAAATTAGAGTGAGGCAGAACCAGATGTTCCTCCTGGCTCCTCACACAAGTGTCAGGCATACTTTTGTGTTGCTGATAATAAAATAAGTAATTTGTCCCACTTGTGGTTCCTTTAGTTCCTCAGGTTTCAACACAGAACTCCATGTACCAATTCCTTTGGCTTTGTTGAAGGTCTCTTAAGTATAAACTACAATATCTTGAATTCATTAACAAAAAAGAGAACAAGTTCAGATCTGTTGGGGCCCATTTGGTTCTGTCATCCCTTATGCTGCCTCTACCACGATGTGATTCCTGCACAGAACTGACATAACAAGAAATCTTTAAATGATTAACAAGAGTTTTAAATGTGGCTGATGGCTTAGAGTGGTTAAATTGCTGTCATCTTTCCCTCTGACAGAGAGAGCACACAGACACACTGCGTCACCTAAACATGATGCTGACATTCACAGAGTGTGTTCTGGATCTGACAGCAGTGAGAGGAGGAAACCCAGACCTGTGCACTTCTGCTGTGTCACTGTACCAGATCCAGGAGAGCATCGTTGTGGATCAGATCAGCCAGCTCAGCAAAGATTGGGGGTGAGTATGCAGTCAGGTAGAGAACTAGTGAAGATCCAACACACCAAAAATTTATTAAAACTCTGCTTTTTTTGCTGGGAGTGGTTGTTTTCCTATAGAGAATCATTAGAGAAATCATTTTTTTAACAATTGAAGGCAGATCAGAAAAAGCAAAGACAAAAGATTTTTTTTCTGGTCTGCCACTTTTCTGGGGAAAGTGTTGAGTTCAGGCTTGAGGTGCAGCAGTGCATTTCTGAGCATGGAAACTTGTGTACCAGCTTCTGGCAGATCTGAGCCCTCATCCCTTCCTGTTGATTGAAGCACTGAGGTGGAGGTTGGGAGGGGAGAAGAAGTTTCCAAATTTGGTTTCACTGGAAAAAAACAGTCAATCAGCCCTAATACAAAATCAAAAGCAAGGAGAAATATGAGAAATTTGAAGTGGTGGGAAAGGGCAGTTCTACTTCCTACCTTCTTCCTGAAGTAATAAAAACCCAACAGAAAACCCCTGTCAAGTGTTTGCTTTTCACAGCTGAGAATTCCAGGGGGATAGGAAATGAAAAGTACACCCAGTCACTTGTGGTGAGACGTTGACCTCGGGCAGAGAGTCCCCACAAATAAGTGCTCCTTTTTTCAAATGTCTGCATTTAAAACAGTTTGTCTTTGCTGCTGCAGCTCCTAAATGAGCAGATGTCCCCTCACCCCATGACAGAGTGTTTGTGAAGGGAAGGGAGGGGAGGGGTGGAGCTGCATTTTAAACATCTGTCTTCCTTTTCTGCTGTTTCTGGGTCCTGTGGGATGTGGTAATGAAAAAGTGGTGTCTGCCCCTGGCTTGAATGCATTCAAAAAAGGTATTTTGATGCATAAATTAGTTTTTTTCCCCTTCTTCTCCCTAGACAAGTGGAGCAGCTGGTGTTATATATGAAAGCTGCCCAGCTTCTGGCATCTTCTCTGCATCTTGCCAAAGCACAGGTCAAATCTGGGAAACTGAACCCATCCACTGCTGTTAAGCAAGGTAGATGCAACATCATCTAATTTGCTTTGCTTGTGAATTTTCTTTGCTGATACATCACTCAGAAAGTTTAAGTTGCGACATTTGTTTTGTTTTTCTTCTCTGCAGGAGAACTGTAGATCTGTACAATTGCATAACTCTGATAGTAAACAGCCAGGAACAGTTAGGACATGGGTATTCATTAACTTGAAATGGAAATTATTTGATAGATACTCAGGTCATAGAAGTTGTGGAGTAAATAAACACTAAAGCTACAAGTTCAAACAAGTTTACTTTGCAAAGCTGAACTTAGCCTAAGTTCTTGTTTGGGTTTTTATGGTTTTTTAATTTCTTCTTACCTTTCTCCCAGTTGTGAAAAGCCTCAATGAGAGATATAAATTCTGTATTGGAATGTGCAAAAAATTGACAGAAAAGTTGAATCGTTTCTTTTCGGACAAGCAAAGGTTCATTGATGAAATCAACAGTGTAACTGCAGAGAAACTCATCTACAGCTGTGCTGTGGAAATGGTAAGTCCCTCCTCTCCCCTGAACTATAGAAATTGCTGCCTTCTCTCACATCTCTCTTCTACATAACCAGAAAATAGAATTGATATTTTCAGTGACCACAAAGGAAAGGTGACTGCTTTAGTGATGAGAGGGAATTCTTGTGTCACACAAAAGATTCTAAATGTTGTTGCTTAACCCTGGTAGTGGTGTTATTGTGCACAATTAATTTACTTTTTTTTACAAGAGAATGCAGATGCTTAAGAATGAGCATATTTATTCATATCAAAAGGTGCTTTTTTTTTATAGATTTTTTTTGTGCAGAATATTCTCAGTTACCACAGCACAGGTGCTGTGTCCTCTCAGAATCACAGATTGCTTTGGAAGGGACTTTAAAGATCATCTAGTTCCACCTTCAGTTTGTTGTCTTAGTTACAACAACACATCCGCTAAACCAAAGCTGAAAAATAGTTTCTTAATGACACTTTTAGGTGATTAATTCTAAATTTTTCTACTTGCCTAACTGAGTTTGTGAAACTGAATGTGCTGACTGATTGCAGGTGCAGTCAGCAGCTCTGGATGAGATGTTCCAGCAAACTGAAGATATCACATATCGATACCACAAGGCAGCCCTGCTGCTGGAGGGACTGACTAAAATACTGCAGGACCCTGCAGATATAGAAAATGTACACAAGTGTAAGTTCAGCTGAATAAGGAAAATTTCATGGAATTAACACGTTGTAAAATAAGTCTGGTCCTCACCTGTCTTTGTGCCTCTCTCTGCAGATAAATCCAGCATTGAGCGAAGGCTTTCTGCACTCTGCTGCAGCACAGTGGCTGTGTATGAGCAGTAGGAATATCCTGAGGACCAGATGGTGTGAACATAAGGGACCACATCAGTGATACTGCACTTTTTTCACTACAGCTTCATTGTTGTCCTTGTTCTGCCCCATGTGGAAGATGATTCTTACATTTCTGTGGTGACTACCAAAGAAACAGCAGCATATTCAAAGAGGAGAAATTCCAAAAGTACACTTGCCTTACCGATCCAGCAGCTCCTTTTCCTTCCTAGCAACAGAATTCAAAAGAATCTCTCTTCACATTTCAAACTGATCCTTGTACGTGTGCTTTGAACTTGAATGATCAGGGTTTGCTGTTTTTCCCTCGTGAGGTTTTTAAGAGAGCGGCTCCTTCTGCATCAGGTACAAAATAAAAAAAGACATTTCCCTCAGAAGATTCCCTCAAGAGTTTTTAAGCTGTTCAGTAAAATGTGGCTGAGTGAATTTGGGAAACCCTAACCATGTGCAAGTGCTGCTTGAAGCTTTTTGGGGCTCAGCTGCCTTGTCTGGGAGCTCACCTGTTGTACACATGGCTCAGGTTGTCATATGAAGGGATGGCAAACACGCTCTTACCCCAGGGGAAAAGTGGGGATGGAAGAAATTCTCTCCATCTGTGCAAAATCCCCAGGGAGTTTTCAGCTGATGTGGATACAATTTGATGATCTTCTTCCAAAATATTTTGTTTTGCACTAATTTACTAAAGCAACTGTATATTCATTTTTGAAGAACTATATTAAAAAAAAAAAAAATCTAGAGAAAGAAGGCACAATGGACTTGGCTGAATTTCATTTCAGTGTACATAAAATTCTTTTCAGAATTTCAGATGTAGCTTCTAGAAGACTTTCAAACAAACTGTGTAAAAACTTGTATTCATGTGAACCTTTCCATTTTATACCTATTTGTCTAATACTTGAGTAACTACTGCTCTGGACTTTCTCAGTAATAGCAATGTTGAATTGCTGGTTGTTTGCTTTTTCTATAGATTTGGTTGCATCTTTTGTTGTGCATGCAATATGTGCATTAATGCCTGCAGTCTTTAGGGGTGTAATGACAGTTCTCTGTAGTTTGTTTCTTGGGCAGTATTACAATAAATACTGTAAACTGAAAGGTTCTGCAAGGAACCATGCAAAAAAAAAAAAGATTAAAAAAAAAAGTGAACCAGAAAATAATGTTGTGGATTGAGATGCTGATAAATGATGTAGAATCTCTACATATAGAGTGTGTGAAAATCAGGATTATTTTGTGTGCATTTTGGGGGAGAGGTGGGAAGCTTCATTTAGCCTTATAGGCATTGTCATTTCAAGCATCCCTTGAGATCATCAGGACAGCGATTTGCAAAGTATTTAGGCAGATCAGCTTCTCTGGAAATGGTTCCTATACTTTATTTTTGAGACTTTTTTTGTTACTCAACTGCTTGAATACTTGAATAAACCATTCTCCAGGACAAAATCATTTTAATCCTCTTAAACACAGTGGTCTGAACTATTTGACAAAGTTGTACAGGGCTTACACATCAAAATATTGTTTCAGTGTTGGAATAACCATGTGTTTCCTTTACTTTGACAGAGTAATGTACTTTTTACCTTATTTATCTGTATGAAATTCCAACAGTTAATTTGAAAGTGTTTGTTTATATAATGTTTGTATTTTTAGGTCTTTAATACGGTGTTTCTACCTCTCCTTTGTAATTGCATGCATTATTCTTGGAACTAGGTAATAACTCACTGAACTGTTGCGTAATAGCCTTTTTATTATGGCCTGTATAAATGTATATTAAGGTAAAAATAAATACTGACACTAGAAGTGTTTCTATGGTACAACTGAGTTTCTGTGTCTCTGTGACCAGAGCTGTTACATTTAGGAAAAATTCTCTACTTGCCTGGGTCAAGAAGTTGCTGAATGTTCCCCTCAGCAGCTGGACCTGTCAGCAGGGTAGGATGGGGCAGCATCCTTGAGTTCATTATCTCTGGATAGCTCTGGCACAAAGTGTCCCTGAGTTTGTTTTTTCCTGACTTTAGGAAGACAATTTATCCTGCTTTTTATTTTATTTTTTTTTTTTTTTAACTTGGATTGGAAAACAAAAATGCTAAGTAGGATCCTGGGTAACAGCTGTATGATCTTCCAACAAGGTGCTTGTTTGTTGCCTCTAGCAAAGGGGAGCTGTCTGGGCTGCCAGAACAGCATATACAGAGCTAATTGACAAAAGCTGGCAGGAAGTTACAATTTCTATCCAAAGTTGACAAAAAATGGGCTTTGTTCACCTCCCAGCTCGTACCCTCTGCCCAGCTGAGGTATGCTGTGGTAGCTGCTGTGTGAATATTGTATTTTTGAATTGTACTATCAATTTTCCCCCAATTTATTATTAAAACCCCCTCCACTTGTGAGTGGCCCATAAAGAGGATGAGGAAGGAATGAGCTGGGAATGCTAATGATACGTCTGAACCCAAACCTAGGAACAAAGCAACAGCTTTACTGCACAAGTCTAGGAGATAGGCTGCTTTTCTCAGGAACTCACTGGGTTTTGTTGGTTTTCTTTCTTTCCTTTCAGGATTCAAGCTCATTCTCCTTCCCCTCTTGCCAGCAAGGCTACAGCTGCACAAACAGGAGGAGAAGAAAAGGGCTATTCTTGCTGGCTGTTTTCAGGAGGAGGAGACCAATGTTCATGGCCTGTCTTTCTGCATAAACTCCTTCCACAAAGGTCCTGAAGCTGTCCTCTGTCTTTGGCTCTCCGTGCTGAACAGCAGGTGCTTGTTTTTTACCAAATACTTCTTTTTTTTTTTTTTTTTCACCCCGCCTTTGAAAGATAGAACTTGAAAGGAGAGATTTGATGTGCTTTTCTAGCTCAGCTCTCCAGCATCTCCTTGTGTGTCCTGCACTTGCTCCACTCTGTCTATTTTACAAAGTGTCCTTTAGCTGAAGAATCTAAAACATACTTTGATTCTGGCATTTGCTGCTTTCTATAAGCAAGATGTTGAACTCTCAGCCCTTTCCCTGATACAGAGGAGGAAATCCTGTTAATTTGACTTGCAACTGAGATGCTACAAGTTATTCCAAGGAGCATTTTGAGGGAGCTTTTCCTGGGAGTGCCTGGGGTTTGCATAGTTCTTGCTATTATCTTGTAGAACTACATCAAGTTATTACCACATCACCTCAGGGTTCAGAGGCAATAACTTGTGGTTCACCCATGTCCCAGTGCTGTGCCCAGCTATACCAAAGAGGGAAAATTGCTTTTCATCTGGAGCAGGGAAAGCTGGATCCTGCTGCTTTCAAAGCTTGTTGAGGCTTTGAAATTCAGATAGGCTGGCTCGTGACCTGACTTGTGACCCAGCTCCTTTTGATTCCTGCTTCCTTTTTTATTTTGGGGGATGAGTTTAATTTAAATTTTGATCCTTTGACTCTTTTGTCTTCTCTGAGCTCTGCTTGCCACTATCTTTTTTGACTGTCCGGGATGCCTTTTAAGTCATTAAGCAAATCTCTTTTTATCCTGAACTTCCCCATCTGACCTAAGCCTGGCTGTGGCTTTTCCCAGAGTGCCCCCACAGCTCCTCCTTTTTGCAGAGGAGTGAAGTCCATCAGGGTAACCCTTCTCCTGAGGTCTCCAAGTCAGCTGGAGCCCAGCTGAAGGAAGGCTTGGCACTGCTCCTTGGGACAAACACCTTTTCAATAGGCTTTTGTGTACAGCAGGCTCCCCCCTCCTCGCTGCCCGAAAGCCAACCGAGTGCCAGTGGGGCTGTTGAGTCTTGTTGCAGTCCTTGTGCCAATCATTCCCATTGTTTCTTTGTGTCCCTTTCACATTTTCCAGGGCTTGAGCTCTGTCCACAATGCAGCCCACAGACCAGGGCTCTGTGTGACACAGTATCTCCTTCTTGCGAATGTGAGATCAGCCACAGCTTTCAAAACAAGTGATGCCATAAATGAACTGAGCTGCATTGATTCCTGTAGGTTCCTTAAAAACCTCTCCCTGTTGTTCATCTTCTGTACTCGCTTTTATGGTCGAGTGCTGTTTGAGTTTTATATCTGGCTGGGTTGTGGGACTTCCAAAAACCACTTGGAATTTGAGACTATGCAGACATAAGTTCTGTGAGTGTGGTGTGCCAGCTAAAATGACATTTATTGATTAGCTGTGTTATTTGGTGGACTCTTGAAACCAAATACTGCACAGTTTATCTTCCAAACCAAAGTCCTCCTTCCCCAGACTCTGCTGGGTGTTTTTGGAAGCAGGGTAAGGATCAGCACAGCTCCCCAGGGCAGGGCAAGAGCCTATCTCATTGCTGTTAATTGACTCCAGGAGGGGAGTGAGGGCTACAAGGAGTGAGGGTAGAGGGGAATCTAGAGCTCAGCTTCTCAATAAGACACCTCTTGCTGCTGTAACTGCAGATTAGAGCCCCCCCCCCCCATCACTGCTCACCTCCCAGTTCCTCCAGAGTTCCACTGCTTTCCCATAAATAGCTCCCTTTATTGTTTCTTAGTGATTGAATTAAAATAGAAAACACTGTCAGCTCCCAGGCGTGGGGAGCACGGGGTATTCCTCTGTCTCACTCAAGATCCCACACTTCTCTGAAATCCACCTGTCTCACACAGCTGAGACTCTGCAATGCTAAAAAAGCTCTCAGCCTTGTTTCCTGTCCCTGACAAGGACCAAAAGGGACTCTCTCCCAGGATGCTGCCCCATTTCTGCAAACGTTTATCCCTGCTGACCACTGGGATAACTGGGAGCTGGGGCATTTGCTTCCAGTGTGTGCTGCCAAGTGCAAGCAGCATTGTTGTGACAGGAAAACCCTCCAGGATGATGGGTGAGAATTTTTACAAGCTCTGGAGATTCCATCCACCTCCCTGCTCCTGCTGCCAGCCTGGGTGGGTGCATTGCAGCACCAACCATTTCCCCAGGCACAATGTAATGCTCCATGCTGACAGCTCAGGCTTTTACTGACTGCAGTACCATTAATCCCTTAACCAAATTCCCTTGGGCTGCACAGAGCTCCAACCTGCTGTGCCTGCAAGGATGCTGACAAGAAAAGGGGGGAGAGTTTGCATCAGGCAATGGTCCTGTGAGGAACATTCCTGCTTCTACCCATGTTTTCTTCAATGCAAACCCAGCTTTCTTTCCTCCATACACCACCTGGAAGGGCCCTGTCAAGCCCAGCCTGTTTCTCCTTCTCATGTTGCCTCCTGCACACAAGTTTTAGCACTTGCCTGTGTCGTTGTTCTCCACAGAGGGGTGTTTACAGCCGAAATTTGTGCAACAGCTTGTGAAATGTTGCTGAACCATAGCCCAGGAGGTGTTAGTGAAGCCAACTGACCACAGAAGCCAAGCTTGGTGTTTGGGGGGAATTGTGGCTCCACACAATCTGAAGCCAAAGGGCACTGAAGCCGTGTTGGTGTGGAAAAATGGGATTAAATGTTGCAGGAGAAGGGGTGCTCGATGCTAGGAGCACCCAGGTGCCAGCCCTGTGTGTCAGGGTGTGTCAAGCATGGATTTAGTGGGGCACAGCTGCAGCCGAGCAGCTTTAGCAGTAAAGGCCCTGGGTAAATCGAGTCACGAGAGGCAGCATGTAACAACCTGCATGCAATTTTTAAATAATCCCCGTGCTTTTCCTAGAACAAGTTGCGGCAGGTCTATTTTTAACCGGAATGTGCCCAGCCTTTACTGAGCTCCTTTCTCTGCGATTTTTTTTTTTTTTTTTTCCCGTGGCTCGCTTTCTACACCACGACTGCATCAAGGTTAATTTGACCGTCCTGCCGGGTTCTTCCAGCCTGTCCCAGCACAGCCCCAGCCCGGCTCTGCTCACCCTCGGTGGCAGAAGCTGCGGGCAGGGCAGGGCAGGGCCACCCTCGCTGCCCTGTTCGCTCCCTGCCCCATAAGGACGCCGCAGGGACTCTGCCCTCCGCCCGCAGAGCGGCTCCACACCCCGGCAGCGTTTCACAACCGGCCCGGCAGTGCCAGACCGGCGGAGCCCACGGAGGATTACGGCAGGAGCATCCCCGAGCGCGGCGGGCAAGGTAGCGGCGGTACCCGGGGTGTGTGTGTGGGGGGGATGCACCTCCTTCACCCCGCTCTGCTGCTCCCGTCCCCTCTCTCCCACCGAGACCACCGGGCAGGAAGGGGCAGCGCAGCCTCGCCCGTTCCGCTTCCGTCATGTGAGCGGAAAGAGGAAGCGGCTGCAGCGGCGGCGACCCCGGTGGGCGGCGGGGCCGCGGGGGCGGAGGGTCCTGCCCGGGGCGGAGGGGCAGCGGCCTGAGGGGAGAACCAGCGGTTCGCACCCAGCGTGCCGCGGTCACTGCCACGGCTGTCGCCTCAGCCCCGCTGTGGCTCGGGGGTCCCCGCGGTTCCTCGGGGGGTGAAGGGGGTGAGGTGTCCCCATCGCGCCGTGTCCTCGCCGGGTGTCGCTCGGTACCGCGGGCCCCGCGCTCCGCCCCGCCGGGAGCAGCCCCCGGCTTCCCCGGTGACATCCCCACCAACGCCCTGCGCTGCTTTTCAAACTTTTCTAACTCGGGAGTTACGTAAGGCTTCGGAGAGATGCGGCGGAATTAGGGAGGAACGGCGGCGTGTTCTGCGGCCGGGGATGGGGCGGGGGGTGCGGCCGGTGCCTGTGGGGACGAGCGGGGCAGTGCGGCTGAGGGAGGGCCCTGTGGTGAGCCGGGTGTC